>JALAZF010001280.1:0-31685 GCA_022829125.1 Lathyrus tuberosus
GAAGAAGGATTCAATAAGCTTACCTCAAAGTTTGGTTCGCAGGATTTTTCGTTGGAGCTCTTAGCTTCAGCAGGTTTTTCTTTCATAAAATTGTACCCCTGATTTTCCTCTTGTTTACGCTTGTATTTGTGTTTCCTCTGTTAGATTTTCTCCTGCATTTTTTATTTATGCCAGGGTTTACATCGGAGACGTTTGATATGTAGGTTTAATTCTTGACTTCTTGTTGTTGTTGATTCGTAACCGGCGATAGCTTTTAGGGGGGTTTGGTGAGTTTAGTTGCGTTCTGGGTTCGAGATGGTGGCGCCGTTGTGTTGGATCTTCTTTCAGTTTGTCATTCATGTTTGCGAAGGAAGAGAGCAAATGACGGAAATGGGAGAGAGGAAAGAGAGGGAGTCGGACGAAGGAGGAAGAAGTTTTATGGATTTGTTCTTTCTGTTGATTTCCATAGGCCTTGTGTGAGGCTCGGATGGGCCTAGGGCCAAACCCCCAAATTAATTTCTATTTCATACCTGCCCACGATCCATTTTGCACCCTCCCATGTTTTTCTTTCCCTAAGTTCCTTTCGTGGTTATTTAACTTTGATTAATTTAATTTATGTTTTTAATTATTATTAATTTTAATTTTAATTTTTTATTTAGGATTTTAGTTAAGTCATTTCAATATTGATTTTAGCTTAATTATTAGATTAAAGAAAACTTCAAAAAAATATCTTTTTAATTAGGTTGCAAATTAATTTTTGAAATTTAATATTTAGATTTTTATTTAATTAGTTTCATTATTGATTTAACTGTTTAATTTTTGTGAGTATGTGACTTAAGTTTTTCCCATTTGAGTTTGATTTCGAGCCTTGCCTTGGATATACCTCTGTTTGTTATCTTGTGTTCATCATCGTTCATTAAACACACGCATCTTATGCCATGGTATTTCTCTTTGTACGATCTTATTCTATGTTTAGTGTTTTCATGATTTGATCTTATATTCTTGTATTAATAGCTTGTCCTCAATTCCAAGGAAGGATCCCTGTTGTTGACTGTCATGTCATACTTAGTCTAACATTAGGATTCTTTCCATTTCATCCTAGCCTTAGGATTAGAGTCGTCGTACTCTATACGCGTGTTCTGCCATAGACACTTATTTTCCCTTTCAACCTAGCCTTAGGTTTTGAGTCGCTGCACTCCTTGTAAGTGTCTTGCCATGAACGCTTACATCCCTTTGGAACCTTGACCACAGTCAAGAGTTCCTCACCCTCATTGAGGGGAACTACGAATGCTCTGATTCCATTCCCGTCAGGATACGTAGGCACGAGATGCGATGTCTTGACGAGCATACTTAGAACTAACACCTTAGGTCTTCTTTTTCTTTTCACCTTTTAGCGGACCAAGTAACACAATAAAATAAGAGGTTCCTGTAGAGTACTACAGATACTTAGGATGCTAGCACATTCCCTAGGTGTAACCAACCCCTGAACCTTAAATCTCTAGCTTTGTTCTTACATAACGCAATTAGGGTTTTCAATCTTTACCCTTTCCTTTGGATAAATCAAAGTTCGGTGGTGAATTAAGATTTGTGAACCAAGTTAATATAATAGCTACGGTATCCGATTCTCAGTGCAACAGTGGGACTTGTCATATGTAAAAACAGAGAAAATTACTCATCACGAAGAGTGACTTGAATGATGTCCTCGGAAGACTAGTTGGATAGCTCTTGTCTTGGGATGTAGGGGTGGATCCAATTATCCAAATCACAGTCGCTGTCGACATCATCTTCCCCCATAACATTGACTTGGTCAAAAATAACCCAACACTAGAAAACCTGATAGGACCTTTATTCTTTGGAGGCGTTTGCGAAGGCTTGTACCCTAACTCAAACCTGTCCTGCTTCACCGGCACATCAAGAACCTGACCCAAACCTTTGGAGCTACCAGCTTCGACCACAACACGGGCTTCTTTCAAAGATGTCATGGAAACTTCAGGCTTCTTATCCTCCACTGGAGGCTCATTCTTAATTTGAACAGCTTCAAACGCTTTGCATAAAGTCTCATGAATCTCACCATCCACTTCGACGTACTTGAATGAAGACAAATGACCCACCATAATGTCTTCTTCACCACAAACAGTAACTACCTTCCCATCAACAACATATTTGAGCTTCTGATGCAAAGTTGAGGATACGGCTCCAGCAGCATGAATCCATGGATGTCCTAGGAGACAACTATAAGTTGGATGAATGTTTGTGATAAAGAAAGTTGTATCAAAAACCTCAGGATCCACCTTAATAGGTAATACCAGCTCTCCAAAAACAGAACGCTTTGACCCATCAAAAGCTCGAACAACCAAGTCACTAAGTCTGAGTATCACCCTCTGTGTATCCAACTTCATCAGTGCTTTCTTCGACAATACATTCAGGGAAGATCTGGTATCTACCAACACGTGATATAACATAGCACCCCTGCACTCCATGGAGATTTGCAAGGCCTTGTTATGATTTCTTCCAGCCGGAGTCAAATCAAATTCGGTGAAACCCAACCCATTACTAGCATTGACATGTGCTACAACCCCTTCAAGTTGGTTAATAGAAATCTCATGAGGTACATATGCGGCGTTCAAAATTCTTAGCAAAGCATTTATGTGGGCCTCCGAACAAAGCAACAAAGATAGAATATAGATCTTGGAAGGAGTTTGATTCAACTGATCTACCACTTTGTAGTCACTCTTTTTAATTATTCTCATAAATTCTTCAACATCCTAAGAAAAGGAAGCTTCAGGCGACTGTTTCTGCGCAGAGTCTTCAACAACCTGTTTCCCTTTACCCTTGGCAGAAGTATCAACATTACCGTCTGGAAAGACCTGTGGAGAGAAAACCCAACCATTGCAAGTGATGCCTCCGGTGCCCACAACATTATCAATATTTGTCTCAACATTTGAAGAACTCACAAGTTCCTGCTTCTGGCCCTTATAAAATACCTCATCCCCATAATTCCATGGTATAGCTTTGGTACTTTCATACGGCATAGGCCCCAGTATGGTAATAACAACAGGTGCTTGCCTTACTGGTGCTGAGATACGAACCGTAGTATATGGAATAGAAATAGTGGCAATATCCTCTTTACCATCATCGTCATTCTCATTAATAGAAACCCTGTCAAACTAAAGTTGACCCTCATTCATCATTCTTTGGATACCTTCTTTCAACAAATCACAGCCCTCGGTCTGTACCGCACATCTCTGACAATAACACAAATAACCAGGGAACACACCCCCTCTGAGCAGACGATCTTTCACAAATAACAATGAAGTTTTTAGCATATTAACATCGGTCACCATATTCAGCCCATTGACCTCTTCAATAGAATTCACACTTACACCGTCATGTTGTGGCATATGATTTTGAATCATATTGGGACCATTGGTTGAAGTGAGCTCAATGGCTTTGGAATCAATCAAATCTTGAACCTTGTGATGAAAGGCCCTACATTTATCAATATGATGCCCAAGTTCCCCAGAATGAAAGTCACACCGGGTGTTGGCATCGTAACCTGGTGGGAGCCTACTAGTAAGGGGAGCCAAAGTCCGCAACTGAAATAGTTAAAGCTGAAGCAAATGCTGTAACAACTGAGCATAAGGCATAAGAGGAGGGTCAAAATGCCTATCGTACATATTCTGCCTTCTCTGATATTGTCGGGGAGCATATGGTTGTTGTTGTGGTGCAGCCGGGATGGTTACAACAGCTACCTATTGTGGAGAGCTCTGACTCATTCTTTCTTTACCTCTAAAAGATGATATAGTATTAGTTTCCCTTTCCTTCTTCTTGGGGACACCAGCGTAAGGTTTCTTCCTTCCTCCATATAAGAAACCAGCAACATCCTGAATCTTGCCCATCTTAATCCCGCTTTCAACCCGCTCACCTGCCATTACCAAATCTGAGAACCCCACGGAAGTACACCCTACTAATCTGTCATAGTACGGACCTTGAAGTGTACCCATAAAAATGTCTACCAGTTCTCTCTCCATCATTGGAGGTTGAACTCTAGCATCCAGCTCACGCTACCTCTGGGCGTATTCTTTGAAACTCTCACTAGGCATTTGAGTAAGATTCTGCAACTGTGTTCGATTTGGAGCCACATCAGTATTGTACTGATAATGTTTAACAAAAGCCTCTGCTAAGTCTCTTCAGCTTCTGATATACGTCTTTTCAAGTCCCATATACCATTCCAGAGATGCCCCAGCTAGGCTGTCTTAGAAAAAATGCATGAGTAGTTTTTCATCATCAGAGTAAGCAGACATCTTGCGGTAGTAAGCTCTGATATGGGCAAGTCGTCCCTTTATATTTATCAAAAACGGGGACCTTGAACTTAGGTGGAATCTTCACGCCTGACACTAAGCCTAGGTTAGCCATGTCTATGCCCAGAGTATTCTGACTCTCATAAGCCCGCATTCTGTCTTCCAACAACCTGAAATTCCTTTCAGCCTCAGTAGGGATATCAGCTTCTACATCATGCATAAATAAAATATAGCCCTGATGATCAACTTTCAGATGGGGAACATGAATCGTAGTGGGAATAGGAATCACACCACCTACAAGAATGACACCGCCTACAGGAACAACACGCCTACAGGAATAGCACCACCCGTAGGATCAGCACCTGCACCACCTCCGCCCGGAGGATTAACACCATCATCTACCTTGGGAGTAATAATAGTGGACTGTACCAACGCCCTCATTTCTTCCTGGCCTTGAACCATGTTCTACATCAACTCCATGAACTGGTTCATGCGAGTTCTAACCTCGAGTAACTCAACCTGAATTTATTTCATAGCTCTTTTCTGATTTTCTCTAGTACAGTACCTGTGAATACCGGGAATTGCAATCTTGCTAAGAAAACCAGATAAAGATAAGAAAGCCGACCACAAACACCTGCTATGCCATAAAAATGCATAAATGTATGCAAATGCCATGTGTAATTATTTCCAGGGTAGTCTACACCTTTATTCAAGTTTTAAAAGCAATAAAACACAATAGATGGATAGAACACTGGAAAAATAATCATTTTATAACTGGACAGTCAATAAAGAGTCATACAATAAGTGCTTGTACAAATGAGGCAAAGCCAAAATACATAACCACTGATCCCAATCAACAGGCCTGATGGTGATCAATACAAAAGGAAAAACAACATTAAAGCATATCTTCCATCTTCACCAGAGTCAGTCCTCCCCAGCCACAGTGCTCTCTGCTCCAATCTTGGACCTCCTTGAAAAGCTTCTTGGTGTCAGGATGTCCCGGCCTTTGAATCAGCTCTTGAATAAGGACATCTCGTCTATGAATGATCCCATCCAGGTAACGACAATGTTGCTCCCAAAAATCATTTTCTCCAAAAGAATCTTCCAACTCTAGGTTTCTTCACTTCTGCCTGAACCTTGAGCTCCTCCATTACTGCTAAGGCCTCCTTCAATTGAAGTTGTTGTTCCTTGAGCTGTTGATCACTTCTGATTCTTTGGAAAAGTTCTTCTATGAGCTTCCCCTCTTTATCTTCAAGCTGATTTTTCAACTCTTCAATCTGAGCTTTGAAGTCATCTTCTTTCTTCTTATGAGATGTCAAGGTAGCATTCCACTGTGTGTTGGACTTAGAGATCTCGAGATAAGCTCTGTCTAACTCTTTCTTCTTCTGTTTGAGGATACTGCTGACACTCTTCAGATCTTTACCAATTCTTTCTCTACTTTTGGTTTTCGCCTCTAGCATTTGTTTTTTCTCGGCAAGTAATTTCGTCTTCATCTTGGCTTCATGTGCTAACTCACCCTTTGCGTGCTTAATCTGGTAGACTTCACTCTTCAATTCTTCGTTCTCCCTACGAAGCTCTTCTTTCTCAGTCCAAAGTTTGTTGTACTTCTCAATACCCACATAAGTAGGTTACTCAATCATTAACGGATACAGAGGAGCCTCTATAGAGAAAGGCAAATACACGACTTCAACTTTCTTCTTGATCCAATTCAAGTAAGGAGGATAGGCATTGCAATCACTCTTTCTTAAGAAAGTTTTCCCCTTTCGATGAATATTCCCCCAAGCGCCATCAACCTTCTTTAACAACTCAAGATTATCTGTCCCATGGAAAAATAAATACTCTTCAACATCTTGATCCTTTTGTGGCTCTCTCAAAGCGTACCTAAACTGTATGATAGCAAGGGAAAGGTTATAGTTGATACCACCTTTTCTCCCCACCAAAGGTACATTTTGGAATCCCCCATAATTGTAAATAATATTTTTACTAAGTAGTCTTTGAAAAAACCAAACAATATTCTTAGCAGTCAATCCCATCAACCTTTTGGACCACTTTGAGGAATCTTTAGCATCAACAAAAGCGCCAGAATGAGGAAGATGATTCATAAACCATTTATAGAAGAGTGGTGAATAACAAGTGACAAGTCTTCCTCTCCTCTTCTCATTCTTGAAGTGCACATAATGGTATAGATCACTGAGTAGAGTTGGTACTGGATTCTTCATTATAAAGATGCGAACAACATTGATGTCAACAAAATCAGCCACATTAGGGAATAAGACAATCCCATAAACACAGAGAGCCAAAATAGCGTTAAAAGTGGTCCAACTACCAGCTTCATCAAACCTCTGGGCTTCACTCACTAAGTAACTCAAATGAAACCCCTGAAAACCTCCTTTGCTAGCCATATTATCTACTAACACTGACTAGCTCAAATAAAGAGCGCCAGCAACATCACTAAGCTCAGGAACCTCCTTGGAACTATAGAAAGGTTCCCTATCCTTAACAGGAATTCACATAATAAGCGCAAACTCTTCCAACGTTGGAACCAATTGATAATCTGGAAAAGTGAAACATCTTAACGGAGGGTCGTAGAACTGTAGCAGGGTATGAATAACATCATGCTCGTACTTAGTGATAGTGTGAAGAACACTCAATATCTTTCCATAATATTTCCTGAAATCCTCCAAAACACCTGGATTTTCCAAAGCAACCAAATTGCGAATCAAACTCAGAACATGCGTTGGCAACTTGTAGATAATATTTTTCTTCTGGCCAGTGTCCATCTCTAAAGACCTTTATCAACCAGAATCAAGGATAAGATATAAACCCTGGAAATAAAGAAACATGAATGTTAATATGGAGGCAAGATGATGATATGAATGCAAAACATGGGATCAAGGTTGCCACAGATTCGGAATAACTGTTGTGCTGCTGACGAAAAAGTTCAAAAGTCTGCTCTGACAAGAATACTTGAAAACCAGTCTCAAAAGTTCATACTGCCAAGAAAACCAGAATACCGGGTAGGATGAAGGTCACAGTTTCCTGCAAAAACCCATCCCCTCTCACATGTGGGTTCTAGTCTTGAACAAGGCATCCTAGTAGGTCCTCAGTCTCACGGGCTCTCAGGTCGAGAAATGATAATACATTCACCATTTCTGGTTCAACATTATTATCCCTCAAAAAGACCTCCATTGACTTCCCATGAACGGTCTCTAGAGTCATAAGCTCTCTATGGGAACACCCTGGCATCTACATAAGACATGCAGGATAATATATCTCCCAAGAAAACCTCATCTGAATGTGGGTCTCGTGTCAACTAAATGTAACAAGACTCTGCACAAGCTACACGACTATCCATTCTAATCCTGTGTACATACTCAAGCCTGGGTAGTGGGATTATCTCTCATGGAATGATCCCACCCAACAGCACAGTAGCAAATCCAGAATAATATGACAGCACTAATCAAATGTAATAAAATGCAAGAGATGCAGTGAATAAAGCAAATAAAAGCATAAATACAAACACCCAATGAAAAAAGAAACATACAAGCACTAGGATTGACTCACATAGGAAACCAGATATCCCCAGCAGAGTCGCCAGCTGTCGCAATACGAAAAACAACCGGCAAAAAATAGAGTCGCCACCGAACGTTATTTATCCCGACGGGGGAAACGAAACGATAGAAGAAACCTCAAAAAGGGAAAGAACATGGTCTCGCAATCAAATTCTGGGTTCGGGAGTCGATTACACAAAAGGAAGGTGTTAGCACCCCTCGTGTCCGCTGTACTCAACGAGATCCATTCTTGTTGTTCTAATCAAAGGGTGCATTTATCTAAAGCCTATTTGCTAACGGAAAGGAAAAGGGGAAAAACAAAAGGAGACTCAATAGGACTTCGCCTTCCTATGCCTACGTATTCCATCGTGCAATGGGAAAGTCAGATTCAACGTAGTTCGGAGGACTACGGGTAGGGGGATGGTGCTTGCCAAGACTTCGCTGTCTTGTGCCTACGGATCCTCATTCGGACAAGAATGAAGAAATCAGAGCATTCGTAGTTCGTGGGACTACGAGTTGCTTAGTGTCTTTTATGAGCGATGCTAAGTTCGCATTCCAGCAGTTAGGGACGAGGCCTGTTTGCGGCAGAACGGAAGTAGCATGCCCTTTCTGAAAAGGTTTGAAAGAAAATCCCGAAGGACAAAATGATTTGGATTTGTTCAAGTGTTTTAAAGAAGTGAATTGACTTTGTTTGAGATGCGTATAGCTCTAAAGTCTATGACATAGGATCAAATACTTTGTAAGATCGACCCAAGACGGGACGTATGCAAAGCACTCTAGACAAGGTAAGGGGAGACTCCCACTTATCATTTCCCATGTACTTAAGGCTCGTGATGTACAATACTCATCGTATTTATTACGTATTTTGACTTGATTTGAGAGAGATAAGAGAAAGACTCAAAGGGCAAAGAAAAATCTAAGGGATCTCACACCTAAATGTTGTCATGCCAAATGGTCCTATAGTTGAGATGAGAAAGGGAACTCTACCCTAATGTTATCATGCAAGAGATAGACCTAAGGTTGAGTTTGAAAAGGAGATAACTTAATGTTGTCATGCAAAGGATTGAGAGCCTAATGTCTATCCTACTCCAAGCTTAATCAGAAATTAAATCGGACTAGGAGCCTTAAGGGAGCATGTGAACAAAGCACAAGTAAACATTACACAACTCAATCACAAACAACATCAAGTATTGAATAAAACCTAAGTAAAGATGAAGATATGAGATTCCAAGATGAAAGAGATCATGCCATCAAATAAGGAGATTCAACAATCAATCCACAAGGGGCAAACATTCATTCTATTCAAAACATGCCTCAAACTTGAATCAAAGATGAATAATATATGTAAGGTAAACACTTAGCACACATTTCAATAACCCAAAGTCATGCTCAAAAGATTCACACATTAAAGTTCAAGAACCTAAGCAAAGACAAACAACTAGTGCACAAGCATACATGACTTGAAACATTAACCAAATATCAATAATTAGCATGCCAAAGCAAAAAGGATCAAGTAAGATAAGAATCAATACAAGTAAGTAGCTACATCATATCATGATCAACACACTTCAATGATTAAGGAATAAACACAAGAGCATCAAACATGCATCACATCATTAGCCAAACAATTGTCACCAACTAGCTCATAAGAAACAAGTCACAAATGATTCAAGAAATGAGATTAAGGTATGGAATCAAGATGAGGCAGTAGCATAGCCAAGCATTTCAATTCAAAACAAACTCTAAGATGGCAAGAAGAATCATCAAGTATCAAACTCAAAACATGAACAATCAACTAGGCATTCATTAACCAAGATCATCCATAAAATGAAACAAGTATCCATGAGAGGTAAAAGAGACAAATGATCAAGCAATTGCATGTTGAAACATGGAAGTTCAGAAGCTCAAACAAGGTATTTAACTCATAAAAGAACCTCAAACATCAAGGAGATCACACATGAAACAAGTTCAAGAAACTAGGTCAAAGGTTAGGCAATGATCATGTCAAAGCAACCTTCACAAAAGACATCAATTCAAGGCACTTAGATGATAAAATAAATATGGAATATCCCAAAGAGAACTGCACAAGTGCATCATCAAAACCATTCAACAAGTTCAAGTATGTTCAACAATCGAGCATGAATCGAGGATCAATAAAACCAATTGGAAAATGATAAAAAATGCCACCTCAACACACCACAATATCACTCAAATATTAGGCAATCAAGTGTCAAAATATGGTAGAAAAATTAGCTCAATAAGTGTCTTAAAATTGCATCAAAACACAAACCCTAATCCAAGGGCAAACAAGTAAAAGCATCTTTAAAAAATAATTCAAATAAAATAGAAAAAATAATGAAAAATAAAATAAAAATCATGAAAAAAACTTAAGACATAAAAATATTAGAAACATATTTTTGAAATTTTTTAATGTGAATGGAATTATTAAAATAAAATCAAAATGTAAAAGAAATAAAAATTGAATAAAGAAATAAGGGGGGTGTTAAACAGAATTGAGAAATGAACTAGGAATAGTTTCAATACGCGTTGGGCCCTAAAACAATGAGTGTGGATATTAAAAATAGCAAAGCCCAATCCATTTTAAAACAAAAGTTCAGAAACAAACAAAAAAGAAAAGCCACGCGTGCATCTCATTATTCCATATCATTTACACATCGCGCCATGTCATCCAACACGCAGGCAAGGTCCAAGTCAAAAGCAAGAGCCACATTAGACGCCGGAGCCTTAGCTCCGGCCGTCTTATCCGGTAACACCCACCAGAGCTAACTGTAAAACTCACCAAAACAAACAAACCAAGACATCATTCCACACGTTTTTCCATGCTGATCTCAAATATAACCTCAAAAATCATTTTAAGAAGCTCTAACACGATGAAAACTAAGCACAAAAATTGGATGCACAAACTGAAACATATTCAAATCAACACAACAATTACATAAACATTGCCTACACTAGTGTAGGGCTTCAGAAATACCAAGCATGAGTATGAAACAAGCCTATCATGTGAGAAACGAATTGAGGAAACTTACTCAACGGAGAAGGTCCGTTGCCTCTTCAAACACTTGCAAGAGCTTCATAAACTTTCACCAAATGATTCACAGACCTTCAGAGATGATGAATAGAGCAATAAATTATAAGAAATCTTGAGAAAATGAGCAACCCGTGTTTGAGAAATTTTGAGAGAGGGTGAGCTATTCTGATCTGAACTTGAGCCAAATGAAGTTGTGAATGGTTTTTTTAGGGTTTATATGCTTTTATAGAGTGGTTTAGTGTGTAGTTAACATTTCACCAAGGTTGGAAAGTTTGCTAAGAGTTTGCTTTGTAATTTTGAAATTTGAGAGTGCACATGAGTTATTCACTCGGTGAGGGTTATGTTGTGGTTTTTGCTGATCAAAGAGAGTGAATGGAAGCATGAAAAGAGTTGGCACATGAGGGAGTGAGGTGAGGCGAGTTTGTTGTGATTCCAACTTTTCCAAATATGGCAAAAATTTAAAAATGGAGTGCATGGGATATGCATGTATGCTTGGTTCATTTTGGCAAAAAAACGATGAGGAATATGTGTGGTGTTGATGATGTGATGATCATGCTGCAAAACATCATAAATGTGTCATGAAAAAATAGAACATGATGCACCAAAAACATGTCCACATGGCTAACTTTGTATGATCATATCATGGTGAATTGTGATCCAAATCATGCCCTCTTGATCTTCCAAGAAAGTTGGAAGATCAAGGAACAATTTCCATGTTGAAATCAACTTGAAATAATTCTTGGAAGATCAAGAAAAATTCCATGAAAGTTGTGTCCACAAAACTGGCTTGGAACACTTAGAAAAATTCTAAGTTAAAAACCAACTTGAATCTTAATTTGTCTTGACTTTGAAGCACCATAACTTGAGGTGTGCTAAGCCAAATGAGAAGTTCTTGGCATCAATGGAAAGCTTGAAGAATGAAGAAGAACTTCTATTTTGATTGCAAAGTGAATTTGAGCTTGGAACCATGTGGAAATTGCACTTGAAGTTAGTTCCATGAAGTTGACCAAAGACTTACCAACTTGACCACTTAAAAAACCCTAACTTTGAGGCATCATAACTTGAGTTCTAGAAATCCAAATGGAGAGTTCTTGGTATCAAAAGAAAGCTTGAAGAATGAGGAACAACTTTCATGTTGGAGGAAATTTAAGGTGAAGCTTGGATCATCAAGAAAATTGCCATTGAAAACATGCCCTCCAAGCTGAATTGCAACACTTCGAAAAATTCTAAGTATTGAACATCTTAAATCCTATTTTTCTCAACTTCATGTCATTATTACTCTTAATCCATACATCCTTTGAAGTTACTTTCTTCTACAAACTTGTAGTATGTAACATCATCTTCAATTTGAGCATTGGTTTGCACCATTTGGATCGAGGGTGAGGAAGTTATGAATCTTGCAAGATGGCACCAATGAACATGATTTCTCCATACTTAGAAAAAAATCCAAAAACCCTAATTTCGTAACTTCTCCTGATTTTATGATTTCTCTTGATTTTTCTTGATCAAACCTCATAATAACTTGGATGATGACTTGAAATGCCCATGGTTGACCCAAGAACTCAAGAGTTGACTTTTGTAGGGCATTAATGGACTTTTTTTATCAGATGAATCCAATGTTTCCTTTATCCACCTAGGAAGCCCTTGAAATGACTTGTGATGAACCAAGAGGCATATATGGAACCCTTGAGATGTATATTAAACCACGGAGCATTGTATTACTCAAGAAAATAACCACATGTAGCCTTTGACCAAAACCCTAGCTCAGAGCCACTAGGAGCTTGATCAACTGCAAATCCCTTGAAACTAATGAAACCCTAATCCTCTGGTGATTGGGTGGACTTAATGAAATACTTTGAAGGTTATGAGGACCTTATAGCTCAAGAATACCATGGTGTTTAGGACATCTTCTTGCTCATTGCTTTGAAAACCAACTCCTCATCCCGAGAACAACCAAGATACCTTGATCCCATGTTTTGGAGCCAATGTAATGCATACATGATTATGACATAATGAATGAAACATAAGCAAATAAGGTGGACAAAAGGAGGGGAAATTTTAGGGTGTAACACACAATCCAGTGTTACACTATCATAATGACACGCAGAAAACTAAACAACGCAAAAAGATAAACAACGAAGAAAATCAATTATGTCATCCTCCAATATAAGCAACAACTTAAGCTATTTAGTCTCTACTTGAGTATCCGCACCACAAGCGTAAAGAACAACACAGAAACAAACATGGGGTGAGAATACATTCACATATGTTAACGGTGCATAAAACACCATGGATGGTACAATTAGCATAAATAATCAATCATACAATCCTTCCATAATAATAATCATTCACAAATTCAATTATGTATGCAATGTATTCATCTCCTCTACTCCAATGCATGTGGTACCAAAATTCGGATATTCATAGGTGTGTTATTGAATCATCCAACTTGTCTCTAGACCGAAGTCCTAACTCATCACTAGATCGAAGTCCTACTCATCACTGGACTGAAGCCCTATTTGTCACTCGACCGAAATCATAACTCGTCACTAAACATAAGTCCTACCTATTCCAATATACATGATGCATGAATGCTACACAAATATATGTAATACTCTTCTCAACCTCCAACTTCAATACTCGTCACTAGTTCCACTCGAGCCTAAAACTTAGTATAAATTATCGCCAATGCAAGGCCACATTAATGGTTCTATTGAACCAAAACATCTCAGCATAAACTCAACATTTTCCCTCTTTATGAGCATTCATCATAAACTTAACACAATAATTAAAATATATCAATACTCATCAAACAACATCAAACAATCATCGAAAACATAAACCACTCAAAAAATTGAGTTAGACAACCCAGAATCGATCAAAATAAAGGCTGGCGGTCAGCCCCCCGAGCATGATGACCGTCACGCCCAGCTGTCATAGTTCCCCATTAATCGCCTGTCATCGTGCTGACGCTTAAGCAAGGGATCCGGCCTTTGAGGCTCTCACAATCTACCAGTCGCCAATCGACGCCCGTCAATGCATCCCCAAGGGCCGTCTTCCCCAACACAGTGACGATTGGCCCGTCACCATTGTGCAGAATGCAGAAAATAGCATTTTTGCCATGACTACACCTTCAGACCTCCGATTTTGATTCCATGGAACCCCATATGCACAAAAAATTATCATATCTCAATCATATAGCATTTAACACATCAATAACGTACAAATTAATCATCTATTTCATCAATTAGCCATAAAATCATCATTATATTCATCAATTCAAAGCATATACAAATGAACATCCAAACTGAGAATAACACATACCAATTCATACGAAAATCATTAATCAACAGAGTACGAAAACAACAACATATCACAACAATCTTGAGAAGTTTTGCACAAACCATCTCAAGATTCAACAACTTCATCAATGGAGAAAAAAGGAAAGGAAAAAAAAATGAAAAAGGATAAGAAATCATCTCTATCCTTCATGCTTAAATCACTCTAAAACTCAAATAAAAATAAAATAATAAAAAATCAGGGTGTTACATAATCCCATTGATTCCATCAATCATCAACCAACACCAACTTTATAGTAGTATTTGGTAAATTCATTTCACCAAATCCCTCATACAATAACATATGTAGAATGGTTGATCAATAATGGATGTTAAATATAATCAACCCTTTTGCATAACAAAATTTTAACAATGAAATAAACTATAAACTAATGGTATAAAGTGTATTTGTACCAAATAACCACTAACAACATCATTGCATGACAATGTCTTTATGAATGAGATGTTTAAATTATCATCAGAATGACAGGTTATGGAAGATATGGAGCACCCGTTATTGATAAAATATGATTTTGAACTTTTTTACTTTTCTAAGATGAATCGTATTGGAATTTCATGAGAAAGGCACAACATTGAGGCACCAAACATATCTTTTAATGTTATTACAAATTGACTTGGGCTAACATATACCAAAGTAACCCAGGCACTAAAGCATGTGTCATAAAAATCACGCAATGAATACCAACCTCAAGTAAAATACATACCACCAACAAAATACTCTACCAAAATTTTGAATTGATTATCAAGTGTATTAATCAATGTCACAAAGCGAGCTATCTGATGGCCAAAATAAAAAACAAATAACCCAGACTATTTTTTATATTCCTTTAATATAAAGGATACAAAAAAGGAGAAATCAACTTTGATGCACGATTTAAAAATTATATAGCTTGAAATTTATCTGACGATTATCAATTTTGCAATAACATCTAATCACATTCACGTCAAATTCCATATAATATTTTATATACTTCATTTTTAGAGAATTGATATAAAGCTTGTCATCAGATATTGGTAAGGATTCCAAAGGTATTGAAAAGTAACAAATATATATTGAGATAACACATTAAATTTCGTATCACAATATACAATTAGATAAAAGGTTATGAAATGAAAGTGCAAGAGTGACTTTAACATTGGAGGTAGACGTGAAGAATAAAAAAAAATCAAAGAATGAAATATAGAGGATTTTTCATATACTTATAAAGTGCATATAATTAACTTTGAATATGATATTATTGTCGATGATATGAAAAATTAAATATACAATAAATACTCTTAGTGGTGAAATCCTCATTTTAATATAAAGTTTTTGAACACCACATTGCACATAGCTCTTTAATGATCATAATAATTTAAAACTAATGCGAAATCTTGTTAAATATGCAGTCAGTAATAAAGATGATTCAATTTTTAAAGTCATAGGAAAAATGAAAAAGACACAAACATTCATTATAATAATGGTATGGAAAATAGGATCATTGACAACAAAATTATAATAATGGTATGGAAAATAGGATCATTGACAACAAAATTTAATAATGGTATGAAAAATAGGATCATTGAATATCGCAATACATTTGTTATTCATAAATTATTAATAATATTAATAATTTAATAATGGTATGGAAAATAGGATCATTGAATATCACAATATTTGTTATTCATAAATTATTAATGATGAGATATCAAGTGTATCTTATTAATGATGTTATGGAAAAACTAAACATACACTGATATTAATTACCCGTTTTGAAGCTAGTAATACTCATTATTCAATAAATAATGATGATAGTATATTAAATGTATGTAAGCTTAATTGCAAGTTTTGTCATTTTTTTTAGTTTTGGTCCTTTCATTTTAAATTTCAGTTTATCGGTCCCTCTATTTTATTTTTTTTTATAATTTTAGTCTCCTACATCATTTGAATGTCATTTTTTTATGATGTGGCAATGCTTAAGTGTCAAAAATAAAATTCAACATCATTTATAATTATTTTTATAATAATAATATAATTTATTAAATTTAAAAATAGATAATAAAAAATTTCAATTACTTATTTTTTAATTATTAATTTTAATTGAAAAAAAAATAATTTGTTTAAATTATTATATGTAAACCTTTTAATGGAATTAACTTCTTATATTTAAAAATTTGGGTTAATTATACGATACCCCCTGTCAATATGACGAGTTTTGATTTCCTCCCTTTATAAAAATAATTTTAGATTAACCCCTTGAAATTTTGGATACCCATAAGCGTGTAAAAATCAGAGGGTAAATAAAAAAAAAAATTTACAGGGAGTAATTTTTCCACCTAGGGGACAAAAGACTTAAGAATTTTAAAATTTTAAAGGACCAATCTAAAATTATTTTTAGAAAGGACGGTAAATCAACACTCGCCTTATTGGCAGAGGTATTGTATAATTAATCCTAAAAATTTTAATGGTATTAATGAATTATATTTTGCAAAATAAATTTTATATGGATCCAAGTGGGTTCGAACTTCTGATTTTAAGAATAAATGAGTTGCTTTCTTTACCATCTAATCCATCATATAACTCATGAAATCTTTTTTTCACTATATTATTATTATTATACCGAATTAAACCAGTCATAAAGCCTCATCTACAACCAAATGATATAATAGCCATTAAGTTCCATGATCTGAAGAGAGTGAAATTCTATATGAGAAAAATGCAGAGTTTTGTTTATAAGCCAGTTTCGTAAGATAAGAGAAAGAGTTTTTAGCTTATAATTTTCAGTTTTTCAATTTATTTTGATTAAAATGTTATGTTTGGTAACTGTATTTTAGCTTTTAGCTTATAGCTTTTAGGTTTTTGTTCAAAAACTATTTGAAGTAGCTTTTGAGCTTGTAGTTTTTAACTTATGACTTTTTATTCCAATTATACCCTTATTTGCTCCTCCGCCCAATGCAGATTCGAGCACCGTGGCCTTATTTGCCCTTATCAATCAGACCAATCAGCTGATCGTACACCAGAACACAAGAATCGAAGCACTGGAGCAAGGGCGGACACAACGATCTTCCCCGCGAAGACATCGTCGTCCATCGTCACCTCGCCGTTCTCCTTCCCCGCGAAAGACCCCTTCCGAAGGATCTCGGACCCCCTCGTCGTGCGCGGGGGCCGTCGGCCACGCCTGGAGCGCCCCCAGCCAGCGATCTCCCAAAAGCGCCATCGTTCCCCGCCTCGGAAGGAACCCAGGCCCTCTGCAGCTACCAAGAAGTCCAAGCCCACCGAGGAGGCACCGAGGAACCGTCCGAGGAACTCCCCTCCACGACATCATAGATCCCCGTCGGGGTCCCCGGCCGGAAGCGACGATGACGACCAGAGGACCACTCTATCGTGGGAGATCATGAACGCCCCAATTCCTGCAGGCATGGAGAAACCCCCACCGCTGGGACCTACGACGGTCTGGCCGACCCCGACGATCACGTCGAGAGTTTCGAAGCAATGCTCGACTTCCGAAACGTCAGAGGAGCCATCAGGTGCAGGCTTTTCCCCACCACCTTGCGGAAGGGCGCGATGACTGGTACAAGGGTTTGGAACCTGGGTCGATCACATCCTGGAAGCATCTAAGACAACGCTTCACCAAATACTTTACTGCGTCTTGCCGACACCCGAAGACGGAGGCTGCCCTAGAAAGCATCTTCCAAGGGAAGAACGAATCTATCCGGAACAACATCAAGAGATTCAACAGAGAAGCTGTCGAGGTCCATACGACCGACGACATGAAGAAGTATCTGATCATCCATGGACTACGTTTTGGATCTGATTTCGCCATGTCTGTGGGTCTCCGCAGACCCCGCCGTCTTGAGGACCTCCTCCAACGAGCTCAGTCGTATATCGAGCTCGAGGAGTCCGAGGCAGCGCAGATCTCCCTTGAGTCGAGGCGCAAAGAAGGCCCCTGCGGCCACAAAGATGAAGACTCTTCTCCCCAACGAGGAGGAGAAAGAAAGAAAGAAAATCGCCCCCGTGAGCCTCGTGAACCGTGCGGACCATCTGGCCGATTCACGGAGTACACCCCGCTCAATGCCCCCCGCGCGCGTATCCTCTCCGAGTGCCAGAACTCCAAATTTGTGAAAGGAGGAGTCCGCTTTCCGAAGCCCACTGCCCCCAAATCAAACGTTGACAAGTCAAAATACTGCAGGTTCCACCGTAGCCACGAGCATGTCACCGAAGACTGCATCCATCTCAAAGATGCAATTGAAATTCTGATCAAGGAAGGGCACTTAAATAAGTATGCCCAGAAGAACGATGCTCCTCGCCCCAGCTCCCGGGAAGCCCAGAACTTCGAGGTGGCGACACCTCCTCCCGACGAGAGTCAGCTTCAGGTCGCCCTCAGCGTCACCCTACCCGAGGACTTCTTCGTCCCCGTAATCATTGAGGACGAAGAAGCGATTCGCAACATGTGGGCGACCTTCCCCCACGAGGACCCCGTCTCTGCCCGTAGCACCTGGGAAGGCTTCCCCAAAACAATGGTCATCTCCGGGGGTGGTTGCGAAAAGCTGTCCGTTGGCTCGATCAAACGGAAATTTAATGAACTGGAGTCCGCGACATCGACGAAGACCACTACTCTCGAGAAGGTGCAAGGGAGATCAAACCCCATCACTTTCTACCTCGAAGAGCTCCCCAGCGGAGCGCCCAACGCCACTATCCCCCTCCTGGTCAGGGCCCAGATGGCGAATTTTGATGTCCGAAGGATCCTCGTCGACCAAGGGAGTTCAGTCGACATCATGTATGCCCATCTGCTCGGGACCCTTCAGCTCGACGAGAGACATCTGACCTCGTACGTTGGTTCAGATCTGCAGGGATTCAACGGAACCACCACCAGACCATGGGGTTACGTTGAGTTGATGGTCACGTTCGGGGCCAAAGACACTGCCCGACAGGTAAAGATCCGCTTCCTGGTGGTCGAGTGTCCATCCCTCTACAACTGCATCCTCGGGAGGACCACCCTGGCCGAACTCACCGCAGTGCCATCAACGGTCCACCTCAAGATGAAGTACTACACCACCAGGGGACGTGTAGTTACGATGCTCGGGGACATAGACGCGGCCAGAAGGTGCTTCGACGCTGCGATCAAAGGCATGATCTCCATCGGCACCAAGCCCATGACCGGAACAAAGCCTTCCATAGACGTCGTGCAGAGACCTCTCTCACCCGTCAGCGCGGTTGACCTCGACAGCAGATTCGTGGATGGGCACGAAGGGGACAGAGCAGAGGACCTCGACCCCAGGCGAAAAACAACGGGCGACCTCTCCACCCAACGCGCCCCATCCCCGACAGAGACTTTGAGCTCGTTGCCCTCGGGGACGACCCTGACCGCAACGTGAAGATTGGCACCGCGATCCCTGACCTGGCGAAGGAGCAGCTAAAGGCATGCCTCTGGGAGAACGCTGATATGTTCGTGTGGAGCGCCTCCGAGATGCCTGACCTTGACCCCGACGTGGCTTTCCATCAGCTCGCAGTAGATCCGGCTGCTAGGGCCATAGCTCAACATAGGCGTAAGCAGTCCCCAGAAAAAGCGGAGGCTGCTGAAAAAGCTGTAAAAGACCTCTTAGAGGCAAATTTTATTTCGGAGGCCAGGTACACAACCTGGCTGTCCAATGTTGTACTTGTTAAAAAGAATAATGGAAAATGAAGGATGTGCGTTGATTATACTGATCTTAACCGGGCTTACCCGAAAGACTGTTATCCCTTGTCTAACATCGACCAACTGGTCGACAATTCTGTAGGTTACAAACTATTATCCTTCATGGACGCTTACTCGGGATACAACCAAATTCCCATGGACAAGGTCGACAAACAGTACACGGCTTTCATGACCGCGTCGGGCAACTACTATTACAACGTGATGCCCTTCAGTCTGAAGAACGCCGGTGCGACCTACCAACGAATGATGAATAAAGTTTTCTGGGCTGAAATTGGCGACATGCTCGAGGTCTACATGGATGACATGATCGTCAAATCAGCAGAAGAAGTCGACCACGCCGTGCATCTCAAGAAGGTGTTCGACACGGCGAGGAAATGTCGCATGAGGTTCAATCCCGACAAATGCACCTTCGGCGTTCGGGCGGGTAAGTTCCTTGGCTTTTACCTCACAGAGCGAGGAATCTAAGCCAACCCCGACAAGTGCAGGGCCTTTTCCGATATCCCTACTCCAGACTCAAAGAAGTCGATACAATCGTTAAACGGGATGCTCACTGCTCTCTCCCGCTTCGTCACCAAGTCTGCACAATACACACTCCCATTTTTCAAACTTCTTCGACAAAAAGCGGAGTTCGAGTGGAGCGAAGAATGCGAGCAGGCGCTCGTCCACTTAAAACAAGTCCTATCACAACCCCCGGTCCTCTCACGGCCTGAGAGCGGGGAGACACTCTTCTTGTATCTTGCAATCACGAGTGAAGCAGTCAGCGCCGTCCTCATTCGGGAAACCCCGGACGGGTAGAAGCCAGTTTACTTCACGAGCAAAGCCCTCCAATGCCCCGAGCTCAGATATCAGCAGATAGAGAAAGTCGCCCTGGGCCTCGTTACCGTGGCCAGGAGGCTACGCCACTACTTCCTCGCCCACACCGTCGTCGTAAGGACCGAACAGCCTATAAGACAGCTCCTTGGACGACCGGACATGGCGGGGAGGATGCTCAGGTGGTCGCTCGAACTCGCCGAGTTTGACATCCAATACGAAGGGAGGAAATCCCTGAAGGCTTAGGTATTGGCCGACTTTGTAGCGGAGATGACCGTCCCGGAACCTTCGACCAACGGATCCCAGAAATGGACGATCTATGTCGACGGAGCATCCAGCCCGTAGGGAAGCGGGGCGGGCATCATCCTCGAAAATAAGGAAGGCATCCTGATCGAGGTATCCCTTGAACTATCCTTCCCGACGTCAAACAACCAAGCCGAATACGAGGCCTTCCTCGCAGGACTCCGATTGGCCGAGGACCTCGGCGCCAAGGAGGTCAAACTCTTCACCGACTCCCAGCTCGTGGCCTCTCAAGTCCGAGGATAGTACCAAGCCAAGAACGACATTCTCATAGAATACTTGGCCTTGGTGAAAGAAAATATGAAAAAGTTCACCTCCGCGGAAGTAACTCATATCCCCCGCGAGCACAATGCCCGAGCAGATGTCTTGTCCAAATTGGCGAGCACAAAGAAGAAAGGCGGGAACAAATCTGTCATACAAGAAGTGCTTTCCCGCCCGAGCATCGACAAACCCGCCACACTTTCGGACATCAACGCCATCGGGGACAATAATTGCTGGATGACACCGGTATAAGAATACCTCATGACGGGCAAACTGCCCGAAGATCCCAAAGAAGCAGGAATGGTCAAGAGGCGGGCGTGCTCGTACACTATAGTCGAGGATAAGCTATACCGACGAGGGTTCTCTATTCCCCTCCTCAGATGTGTCGAGGAGACCAAGGTCCCCGACATACTCCAGGAGATCCATGAGGGGATCAATGTGCAGCACCTCGGCGGGCGATCGTTAGCCCGTAAGGCGCTTCGAGAAGGGTATTACTGGCCCACCATGCAACAGGACGCCAAGGAACATGTCAAGAAGTGCGACATATGCCAACGACACGGGGACATGCACCTTGCTCCTCCCAATGAGCTCAGTCCACTGTCCTCCCCGTGGCCGTTTGCGTGGTGGGGAATGGATATCCTCGGACCTTTCGTCCAGGGGTCGTATCAAAACAAATACCTCATCGTCAGGGTGGATTACTTCATGAAGTGGATTGAGGCAGAAGCGTTGGCCAAAATCACGGCCTTTAACATACTACGTTTTTACAAAAGAAATATCCTCACCCGATTCGGCGTGCCTCAAGCTATTATCACCGACAACGGAACACAGTTCACCGACAGGAACTTCCAAGACTTCGTCACAAAACTAGGCACGAAGAAACACTTCACGTTGGTCGAGAACCCTCAAACGAATGGACAGGCTGAGGCGGTGAATAGGGTGATCCTCCAAGGATTAAGATGTCAACTAGGCGACGCCAAACAACGGTGGGTCGAGGAGCTACACAGCGTCCTCTGGGCCTACCGGACGACCCCACACTCCACAACCGGGGAGACCCCCTTCCGTCTGACCTACGGAACTGAAGTGGTGATCCCCGTGGAGATCAGGGAACCCTCGAGGAGGACAGAAGCCCCCCTCGACTGGGACGCGAACGACGAAGCCTTAAGGCAAGAGCTCGATTTTATCGAGGATACACGTTCGAGCGCCTCTCTCCGAGAAGCTTCACTTAAGCAGAAAATAACACTACGTTATAACGAAAAAGTTATCAAACTTGATTTTCAGGTGGGCACCCTCATCCTACGAAGGAACCAGAAAGACTCGCGAGAAGGTAAACTCGCCGCGAATTGGGAGGGCTCGTACCGCGTCCGCGCGAAAACAGGGACAGGAGCCTACTTCCTCGAAAATCTGCACGGGGAGGAACTTGCTCGACCATGGAACGTTGAGAAGCTCAAACAATACTACAGTTAAGCACTGCCCACGACTCACTAGCACCGCGGTTACGGGGACGCATTAAGGTACGAGTACGACACCCCTATACAGAACACGATGATCAGAGACCGCATTGTGTGTGTGCGAGGACCTTTGATCCGACGGGGATACCTCGATCGAGCTCCGCCATCATTGTACCGATTAGGCAGAACACTCGGCTCACGATGGGAAGTTCATGCCACGAAGCTAAGACCTCGACCGAGTTCTTAGCCTCGTTGAAGGTCGGAATACGCCTCCGACCACCCGACCGGCTCTCCACGCGATCGAGGACTATCAAGGTCGACCAAATCCCAAAGTCTTTAATACTTAGACAAAAAACAAAGTATAGCAAATGCATTAACATCACACACAATTAAAACCATGCAAACAACACTAGTAGATAAATAAAAGTACATTAAAACGGGCAGAAGCCCAGCGTACAAATATCACAAACAAGTGTCAAAAATCCCCTGGCACGCAGGTCGGGCAGAAATCATTACAAATAAAAATGGCTCATAGGCCGAACAAAACGGGGAAGAAAATCCTACTCAGTGACGGTCCCTTCAGGTTGCTCGAGGTCGTGGACCTCATCGACTCGCATCGGATGCACGATCTGACCGTCGACCACCTTGTAGTCGGGGTCGATCCCCTCGGTCGAAAGGTCGAGGTTGAGGACCCGAAGCTACTCCACGGCGTTCTTGAAAGCTATGCCAGCTACTCCTCGACACTCTTCCAACTCGGCGTTCCTCGCCATGAGACGATCCCTCTCCTCTTCAACACCGACGAGACGTCTCCGCTCCTCCTCAGCACTCTTCAACTTTTCCTCCAAATTCTATTGAAGCTCGACTTGGACCTGGTTCTGGCTTTTGCAGTCAGCCAGCTCCTTGCCCACCTTCTCCATTTCGGCCGAGATGGACAAGAAACTTTCTCGCAACTTGTTCAGCTCGCCTGCTGGGCACGCCTCATCGTTCAGAAACAATGCAGCCACACAGACCCGCATCACGGCGGACACATCATCCACCAGCGCCCTCCTCCAAGAGACCTTGTCGATGTCCAAGATGGCCTGAGCTTCGGGGGTACCCACCCACAAGGAGTTGTTCCCCGTGAAAAAGTTAGGCCTCGAGTAACAAGGCGGGAGCACAAACTTTACAGCAGGAGGACTCTCGTTCTCAGTAAGCTTCTCGGACGGTTAGCCAGAGGAACCCGCCGCCTCTTCGGGGACTCCTGAGAGCTGGGAGAATCACTGTCCTGGTGGGAGCCAGAGGAACCCCCGACGGTCTGAGGAAGATCGGGGATCTGTGCTCGGAGCTGCTCGACACGACTCTTTCCCCCTTTCTTCGCAGCACGGTTAGCCTTCAGCTTTTTGAAGCGCTCCTCAGCATGAGACATCTTTCCTGCAAAAAGAAAATAAACATGTCAGTGATCCAGAGGTTAATATACGAAGAAAAAGCAAGTCGGAGAGGATGGCACCACCTAGCAGCTCGAGAACATCCTCATTGGAGAACGTCTCGAGGAGGGCCCTCGTATTAATCAGACGACGTTTCGTCAACACCTGCCCGTCGTCCCCCCGGACAAATTCCCTGTCCAACGTCACGAACTTGCCCCTATTAAAACTGTTGACGAATGCTACTATCTGCTCGTAGGCCAAGCGATCCCCCTCGTCGAGACGGCTAGGCCTGACTTTGTAGCTGTCTGTTCCGTACTTGAAGTGTTCTTCGATCCAGAACAATGGAAACCTGGGCACGAGGACCTCCTCTCGCCGCCCATCTACCTCCTCGACACCCTGACGGTACACTATGTTTACGGCCTCGAGTGTGACTGGCCTCACGAGATAGTACCGGTACTTGAAGTCTCGCACGGAGTCCAGGTAAGTGTGAAACATGCTATTCACCTGTTTGAAGGACACCCAACCGTGCCTACCGTCGACGGCCTGTCGCTGAAGGTGGAAAATGCGAAAAAACAAGGGCACAGTCGCCCTAATCTATAGACATTTGCACACTAGCTCGAAGGCCCTAATGAAAGCAAGAGAGTTGGGGTGGAGCTGGGAAGGGGCCAAACGCAGCCAGGTAAATACGACCTGCTGGAAATCCGTGAAAGACAGATGCCACCCCGCCTCGTCGAACATAAAATCATAGACGGGAAACCGTATCCCGCTGTACGTCGGGCAAATTCGATGATGTGCCTTCGGCCTGAATACGTTCCATGACTTCGACGAGCCCACCAGACGGTGCTCGATGGTGCAGAAGATGTCGTCCTCATCCCCATCGACGAACATAGACATCATGTTTACGGCCTCCTCGCAGGCCCATTCGTCGGGTGATCTCTCCCCGCCACTGGTTGTCTCTGCCATAGGGGAATCAGGCCCGTCATAAGTATCCAGAGATCCCTCGGCCACGGGCAACACGTCCATTTACCTGAAAAGCAGAAGGAAATGGTGAATTAGATGACCCGTATCAAATCCACCCCTCCACCGCTGATCAAGTGAAAGGGGGCGAGGAGGGAACGTCGGGGAACACGAACCCATGACCATCCTCGATTCCCCGGGGAGCAAGGATGGGCGGGGCTGTAACACTCCCTTTCTATACCCCCAAATAATCATAATAATAAAGTACAACTCAATAGCTTCACAACGATACCAAGAATATAAAAATCGGATAAACGGATCAAAAGTTACGGACGAAAACGAAAACGACATTTTGAAAAATCTCATTTTAACACTTCTCCTGCTTATACGCGTATGGACCTATGTCATACGCGTATGGCCAAAATCCCCTTACGCGTACACTACGCAAATCACCAGATGGCCGGGAAAAATATCATTCCATACGCGTATTGGCCCTGAAATGCGCCATCCATACGCGTATTGCCCAAGTCAATACGCGTATGGCCCTCCCCATTACGCGTATGGCCAGGCAGAATGCAGAATTTTCCTGCAGAATTCTGTTCTGCGTTTTCCACCCAAACCACACCCAAATTCATCATCTAAACTCAGAAAAATACCAAATTGATGTCTAACAACTGATGACACTGAATTTCACCGTATTTTTGACTCCGATTTCGCATGCATTCTTAGTCTTTTAATGTCATTTTATTATGCTATTATTATGTTTTTCTTTGTTTTCAGGTTTTTAGTCTAATCGGAGCCCCGAGCGAGAAAAGGAGCCGAAATGAGCTAAAATAGAGAAAATCAGCATTTTGCACTTATGGCATCCACTCTGGAGGCCGCCACAGGGTCTTCCATGACGTGGCCATGTCTCAAACTCCTCCCAACTGTTTTTCCCCACGATCTCCAACAGCCCAAGCAATTTTACACTCATGGCGGGCGCCATGGTGTTGTGGCGGGCGCCACAAGAGCAAAACAAGTTCCCGCCCAAATTCAAATGCTAGGGGCATCCTTGTCTTTTCCACATGTTTCCTTGCCTATAAATAGGACTTTAGATTTTCGTTTTTTTTCATCCAAGCTTAGTTGTTCATAAGCATATATCAGTGTAATAGTGGTAATCGCTTCACATCGAGGTGTTACTACATTCGAGAGATCGAGTCTGTAAGAGCCTGTGAGATTGAGTCTTGGAGCACTCTGGAAGGAAGTTAATCCTGCCGCCATTTTACTTTCAGTTCGCATTTTATTCAACCACTCCGATTGGAGCAGGTTTTTATTACTTTACCTTTTGTCAACTTTATTTCTTGCACTGTCTTTTAATTTCATTTATTTTCCGCACTGCTTTACTTTCATTTACTTTCCGCACTCGCATTACTTTCATTTACTTTCCGCACTCGCACTACTTTCATTTACTTTCCGCACTCGCACTTAAATACCTTTTTTATGAAAAATCTAAAAATGAACTTTTACTTTACCATGTCTGGCTAATTTTATAAAGGTTAGAATGTGAAGATCATAACTGAACCGATAATTTGTACAATTGTTAGTGGAAACACTTAAGGGCTATTTTAACTTTCAATATAAGTTTTCCTGTTCTTAAATTCCGTTGGGTAAGATCGAAAGCCGTCCAACGCCTATCTAAACTTAATTGTTTTTAAACTATTTCAAAAACAACGAAAGCGCTTTGTTTAGTTTATTAGGAGTTTTTAATTTAAAAGGAAAAGAGATTTTAAAACCATTTTCGGACGCGTTAAGAAGTTTAAAGTCTGGTTCGTAAGAACCTCTTTTTTTTAGAAAATCCAGGTTAAAATACTATATTCCATGGGAACTTCACCGGTTCACCATAAGATTCACCCTATAAATGCAAACGAAAGGAGGAAAAAGAAGAAAGAAACTTACTTGAAATATGCTTTTTGGGTTTCCGGCACGGCGATCGTCGGTGGAGAACGGCGAAAAACGGTGGAAGGCAGCGGCGGAAGAACGGAAAAGAAGAGAGAGAGAGTCTGAGAGGAAAAGAGCAAATGATGCAAATGAAACGAGGTGAGGCCTATTTATAGGATCCTCACGGAATTCAAAGAGTTTAGGCTACTAGAGTACACTACCTTAGCCTAGCCGCCCTAGGCAATGATGGCGTCTAACACGTGGCGTACATGCGACTATTCGCTCCCCAACACGCGCGTCTCTCCATTTTCTCTGGCACCAATGATCAAACTTCTCGCATCCCCGATGAGTCGACCATCCGCGAACTACCACGCTCGAGTCCGCTCCCGCTGCTCTCTCCCCGGCGATACGGCCAGCGAATCTCAGACAAGTTCCCCTCCTCGCGGCCATGCGATCGATACTCCCCCGACATGCTTGGTGGCCCTTAAGTCATCACTTTGACACTTCGGAGCAATGACTTGGGGGCTCCTGTTTTGGACTGGGCTGAGGTCTGCTCCTCAGTCGAGCAGGCCCAACCCACACGTCCTGGGATAGCCCAACAAGGGCCTCTTAGCGCGACCAATGTCAGGCACTTGCCCCTTCTCCACGTTGTTGGGCACACGCATGGCATGGAGCGTCGGGCAGGGCGCTAGGCCTCCCGGGCTCGTTCCTCCTTGACACTCAGGTGCTTCTCCCTGCGATGAGCCATCTCCTTCTCGCACAAGAGTCCTCCCCGCGAGGACATGTTCTCATGTAACCACCCACTCCCGATGGAATCGGTCTGCCCTAATTCCAAAGATCTAGGAACGGTTACCCCAGGGCGAAGACCACGTGCTGGTCTTCACTACGCCACGTAAGCCCTGACAGTTACTTGGATTAGGCCTGGCAATCCAGCCCAATGCAAGTAACCGTTGGCCCCGCGCTGGGGGCTCTCTATAAATACCCTCTCACTTGAGAGGGCCAGGTTACACACACTTTCTTACTCTAACCTTGTGCTTGCTATTATTCTCTGACCGTTACCTTACTTGAGCGTCGAAGTACCTTGCAGGATGATTTAACCTTGATAGAATGATTTAATAAATTTCTCGCCTATTTTCGCTTCAATTCTTTTACTTCATGATGTTGAATTATTGTTGTTGTTGATGATTGTTGTTGTTGCAGGTTGTGGCTTATGAATTATGGTGCTGAATTGTTGTTATTGATTGTTTTACTTTTTGTTACATGAAGTTCAATACTTCAATTTATGTTCACTTTATATAAATTATATGGTTCAATTTATTTTAACTAAGAATTTGTTTTTTAAATTTAGTTTGTAGTTACAGTAGTTAGCAAATAAAATTACGTTGTTAACTTGTTGCTAATTTCATGAATCATTATGAATCACATGAAATGATGTTCCATGTTAAAATCAACCTCAAGTTGGATATGGCTATGTTAGTTTTAAAATTCAGTCGAGACCAATTAAATTAAAGATCTTCTATTTTGATTGATAACTATTTATATATTATATACAATGTGAATTTGCGATCATTAAATTTTTGCCTAGGCTTCAAAAATTTTCTGACTTCGCCAATGTCCAAAAATAAGGGTCATACTTAACACTTTCACATAGATTATGAAAATGCAATCTATGAAAAAGAAATAATAGTGATTTTACTAAATTATCCTTATCAACCATTGATGTATTTGAATTATTATCCTTAATATATTAAAACACAATACTATGTACCTTTTTAAGCGCCTAAATGCAATCAGATCCCGCCTAAACTTCAATATCTAACTATTAAAAGAATAGTACCTGGTAATTATGCTCTAAGCCCTCTGATAAAATGTTTATTTTAGGCTAATTAATAGGGTTAAAATTGACTAATCAATAAATGGAAGCTTTATATTGATTTGGCATTTATTATATCTGACGTGGCACACCCAGAAAAATTGTTGCATTTTTATTTTTTTATTAATCTATTATTATTAGCCCTTCCACATTTAATGGCTCATTTAATTAAAATCAATTTTTAATTAGACAAAATATTATACTACGAACCAACTTTCCACTTTTCTAGACAGACTGCATACTTTTATTGGTTTAGCACATTGCTCTGCACCTTATCCATATTTTCCAATATAATTTTTTCAAATTCATCTGTGTTTTTCTATGCAACACATTGGGAACTATAATTCATTGTAGAAAAATTGATTCAGACCCTAAACTGAGTCTCTTCCATATCCCATATTATATATAATATTGTTATAGTAGATTTTGTGTGCTACCTTTCCTATTCCTCTCATTTTGTCAAAATTCATTGTTACACTATCTTCCATTATCTCTAAGAGGCTTCGTTGTTCCACTGCTACTTCTCTGATTCATTTTTCCACTTTTTCACTCTTGGATCTTTTTTGTTTTTCAGCTTTTTTATTTATTTTTATAAACCCCTCTCTTTTTCTCATTAACAGATGATTAATTCTTTCTCTTTATAGACAAACAGAAAGAGTATGAAGAATGATTTAGGGTTTCAAAAGAATTAGAAAGCTCTCTATTCTCTATTTTTAGATAAGGTTTTGTGTGTCAATTACATTATTTATTTCTTTCATTCATGTTTTGAAAACCCTAATTAAATGGATCTGTTATTAGAGGATACACTATAACTAATGTTGAAAGCACACCAATGGGTAAAGGGAAGGTTGGTGGATACACTATAACTGATTTTATTTACTTTTTCAAAAGATTATATCGAATTTGATTCAAATTTATGTTATGTGATTGAGACTGGTATTATATTTGAATCTGAAATATTTGTTCTTCATGGACAGTAACGCACTGAATGCAATTCTCCGCTCTATCTAAAAAAACTGGTAGGTTTATTAATATTTTTCTTTCTACCTGATTGTTTATATACTCTTTGATAAACCTTTTTTTCCTTCTCAGGGGGCTGTGAATTTATTGATGCATATCTATAGAAAGGAATTCACTGCCATGGGTGGCTATCTTACTGAAGCGGGTGAGGTAAATTCTTTTTCTCTGAAATTGTGTTCAGTTTTGCATTTGGTACCGTAAGGCAGTGGTTTGTTCTTGAACATGATAGATTCTTTTCCAGCAATCCTTTAGTTGCTTTTTTTTTTTACTTTGGTTTTGTCTTTTTTCAATGAGCATTGAATGTGAATATCAATAAACCTCCCAGATTTTTTAAGAGAGATTGGAGAATTTCGTTCAGTGCCTTGCTGTTCATGAAGAACAAATATTTCTTCCCTGTGTTGTAGGGAATTCTCACAAACATTATCATGACGGAGATTGACAAAGCTTTTAGGGATTGTGAAAGGAATATCTTGAGGAATATGATTACCGACTGAAATTTTTGCAGAAGAAACAATGGAGAGAGGAGTTGAAAAGGATGACAAAAATGATGAAAAACAGAGGTAAAAACGTTGAAAAAGATGGCAAGAGGTCAAGAACATGCAAGGATGAAAAAGATGGAGTGTAGATATTCATGAGTTATTTTATTAGAACTGTTTATATAGTGTTTGTCCAAGCTTAAATTAAAAGAATTCTGAAATTTTCAAATGCATTATATTATAACAGGTTGACTTAATGTTTTAAGTTACATTATTGTTTTAACTTTCAAAGATGATGTGCAACCCATACCTTTTGTTCATACTATCCTTTTATATTTTAAAATATAATAATGTATTGTTGTTTTCAACTATATGAGTTAATGTTTTTCAGAACATGGACATGAACAAGTCAATAAACAAGTATACATGAATTGCATAAGTGATTCGTTTTCAATTAACCGTAATGTAATATTTGAAGATCAAATTTTAACGGAAACAATCTTATCTTTTTATTAAGTCTAATAATCTTCCCTTATGAAACCCATACCTTTTTTATTAGTATTGTATTAAATTAAAACATTAAAAATAGAGAAACTTAATTGGTGAATCTGATTGAAAAATAAAATTGATTAAATTAGCTTATATTATTGCCTTTTCAAACTCAATAAGAGGTATCAATAAAATTTCTGGGAGTCTCTTCTTCAGAGTTCACAGTGCCAGGATGTTTCATTTCTTCAATTTTGAATGAATGAACTTGAACAACTCTAAATAAAATGAATGAAAACTTTGATTTTTAATTTAAGATACTTGAATTTTAATTTGAAAGGATGAATCAAAATTTAATATTTCATTTTAGAGATTTTATGAAAGAAAGATAAAATGCTACCAAAAATATTAACAATTGATTAAATTTTTTAATCCCATATTTAAAAAAAAATAAATCTAAATTTTCATTTGTTTTGTTTGAAAAAATTAAATGAAATTAAGCTGAATTATTGGATTTGATTATGATTTAAATTGCAATTTAATTGTAATTTGAATTTTAATAAACACTTTATTAACTTATAATAATTTTTTTTAATAATATAATAGTTTATAATAATATGTATTGTAACCTATATATTGTTTGTATTTTAAAAAAAAATTGCATATATATACATATATATATATATATATATATATATATATATATATATATATATATATATATATATATAATAATTTAACATTCAATACAATTGTAATTACTAATACGTGAAATTTTATGCAGCCCATATTTAAAAAAAAAAATCTAAATCTTCAT
>JALAZF010001281.1:7500-22500 GCA_022829125.1 Lathyrus tuberosus
GGATTATATGATTTGTCCAAAAAAGCCATGATAATAACTTTTTTCTGTGTAACGGGATTGTTAATTACTCGTTGGTTTTTTTCGGGACATTTACCATTTAGTGATTTATATGAATCCCTAATCTTTCTTTCATGGGGTTTTTCCATTTTTAATATGGTTCTTTTTTTTAAAAAGGAGAAAAACCTTTTAAGTACAATAATTGCACCAAGTGTTATTTTTACCCAAGGCTTTGCGACTTCGGGTCTTTTAACAAAAATGCATCAATCTGTAATATTAGTACCCGCTCTACAATCCCATTGGCTAATGATGCACGTAAGTATGATGATACTGGGCTATGCAGCTCTTTTATGTGGATCATTATTATCAGTGGCTATTTTAGTCATTACGTTTCAAGAAGTCATCCAAATTCTTGGTAAAAGAAAGAATTTGGATTCTTTAAAAAAATCAGTTTATTGTGTTGAAATCAAATACATGAATAGGAATGAAAGAAACAATGTTTTACGAAAAACTTCTTTTTCTTCTTCTAGAAATTATTACAGGTCTCAATTTATTCAACAATTGGATCGTTGGGGTTATCGTATTATTAGTCTGGGTTTTCTCTTTTTAACGGTAGGTATTCTTTCAGGAGCAGTATGGGCTAACGAGGCATGGGGTTCCTATTGGAATTGGGATCCAAAGGAAACTTGGGCCTTTATTACTTGGACCATATTCGCGATTTATTTACATACTAGAAAAAATAAAAAATTAGAAGGTGTAAATTCTTCAATAGTGGCCTCGATAGGATTTCTTATAATTTGGATATGTTATTTGGGGATCAATCTATTAGGAATAGGACTACATAGTTATGGTTCATTTACATCTAATTGACTAAAAGAACCTGAAAAGAAAAATATGGAAAGCATATAAATATATACTTTCCATAAATCGTCGAGAACCCTTTCAATCAAGTAATGATTCAAGGGGTTCTCACAAACAACAAACATATTCGATTCTAATTTCCATTTTTTAAATGAATCTAACGGAAAAAGATTTTTTTTATCTTTTTGATTCATTTATTCACAAAAATCATCCATCAAAAATTAGATAGAATAGCTTCAACCTTGTCAACCGAAAATGAGAAAATGAAATCTGGATAAATACCAATACCTATTATGGGTATAAGGATAGAAATCGAAATAAATAATTCTCTGGGCCCAGAATCAAAAAAAGAAGAGTTTGGTGTATTAAAAAACTTGTATCCATAGAACATCTGCCGTAAGATAGATAATAAATAAATAGGCGTTAATATCATTCCAATTGCTGTTACAAAAGTAATTAGTATTTTCATCATGAAAAGATATTTTTGACTAGTAATTATTCCAAAAAAAACTATCAATTCTGCAACAAAACCGCTCATGCCAGGCAATGCAAGAGAAGCCATTGATAAGATAGTGAAAATAGTGAATATTTTTGGCATTGGGATAGCCATTCCGCCCATTTCGTCAAGATAAAGAAGACGCAGTCTATCATAACTAGTTCCTGCCAAGAAAAAAAGGGCAGCGCCAATAAATCCATGAGATATTATTTGTAAAATGGCCCCGTTGAGACCAGTATCACTTATAGAACCAATTCCTATAATTATAAAACCCATATGAGATACGGAAGAATAAGCTATTCTTTTTTTTAGATTCCGTTGACCAAAAGATGTTGAAGCGGCATAGATTATTTGAATACAACCTAATATCATTAACCAGGGGCAAAATATGGAATGAGCGTGGGAAAAAAATTCCATATTAATTCGAACCAACCCATATGCTCCCATTTTTAATAAGATTCCGGCTAAAAGCATACAAGTGCTGTAATGTGCCTCTCCGTGGGTATCTGGTAACCATGTATGTAAGGGTATAATCGGCGATTTGACAGCAAAAGCAATAAGAAATGCCGTATAGAATATTATTTCTAGTGCCACGGGATATGATTGATTAATTAATGTTTCAAAATTAAATGTTGGTTCATTAGAGCCATATAAACCAATACCCAGAATTCCCATTAATAAAAAAACAGAAGCTCCTGCAGTGTACAAAATAAACTTTGTAGCTGAATACAAACGTTTCTTTCCCCCCCACATGGATAAAAGTAGATAAACGGGAATTAATTCCAATTCCCACATGATGAAAAAAAGTAAAATGTCTCGAGAAGAAAATGGTCCTATTTGACCGCTATACATTGCTAACATAAGGAAATAGAATAATTGGTATTTTCGAGTAACCGGCTGAGCTGCTAAAGTGGCTAAAGTAGTTATCAATCCTGTCAGTAAAATAGGTCCTATAGAGAGTCCATCTATTCCTAATCTCCAGTAAAAATCAAAAAAATGGATCCATTTATAATTCTCCGTCAGTTGAATTAGTGGATCATCCAATTGGAAATGATAACAAAATGCATAGGTTGTTAGAAGGAGATCGATTAAGCATATACAAATGCTATACCACCTAATTACCTTATTTCCCCTATGAGGAAATAAGAAAATTAAGGAACCTGCGGCTATTGGGAAAACAACAACTATTGTTAACCAAGGAAAATAATTCGTGATAAAAATAAGATACACTTGGGCCAGAAAAGCCCGTGCTCAAAATAGAATTTTTTTCTTTTTTATTTTGAGCACGAGTTTTTGCCAGTAAAAAACGTATTCGTGTGGTGTTTTTTGAAACGAATCAATAAGCGAGACCCATACTTCGAGTTGTTTCATGCCCCAAATAAACTCGAACACTTAAGAAATCCGTCGGACAAGCGGACTCACACCTCTTACAACCAACACAGTCCTCTGTTCTTGGGGCAGAAGCTATTTGCTTAGCTTTACATCCACCCCAAGGTATCATTTCTAATACATCGGTGGGACAGGCTCGGACACATTGAGTACATCCTATACATGTATCATAAATCTTTACTGAATGTGACATTCTCTATAGTAATTTTGGATGCTCAAAAATGCAAATTATCGATCTAGTAAACTCGTAAATGAATCGTATATTTATATACCAGATGAATCAATGATTTGTGATAATATTATTAACTGTTAATAAAAAAAAGGCGTCTACATAAATTTAGAAGAGGGAATAAATAGAAGAGGACCAGGATACTTTCATTTCTTATGATTTAGGCAATGCAAACATGATATGATCATAAGTTGTGTCGAATAAATACTCAAATGAATTGATTAGATTAATATTACACTATTTGAAATTCGACTTGATTATGATAGGATTAATGCTATTTATTCAACAAATTCGATTGATTGATACGGGTTGATTTTCTGTTACGAGCAATTGAGGAAACAATAGCCAGTCCGATAGCCGCTTCAGCGGCTGCAATAGCTATAACAAAAATTGAAAAAATATTTCCTTTTAATTGGCGATTATCAAAAAAATCAGAAAAAGTTACTAGATTTATATTAACTGCATTCAGTATAAGTTCAAGACACATAAGGGCTCTAACCATATTTCGGCTCGTGATCAATCCATAGATACCAATAGAAAATAAATAGGCACTCAAAACAAGTACATGTTCGAGCATCATTGACCAACTCCTTATAAATTTGGATTCATTAACAAAAGAATATATTGGCAATAAAAAAAAAGAATTTCTACATAAAAACTCTTTCACTTCACATAGAATTCGACAGAAATGAATGTGAGAAAATTGAAAAAAAAAAAAAAGAATCTTGATTTCTATTACTAGTTCTCTAAAGATTTATTACTGGCGAGCTACGACAATTGCACCTATCAAAGAAACTAAAAGAATTATTGAAATTAGTTCAAATGGAAGAAAAAAATCTGTTGATAAATGAATTCCAATTTGTTGACTAGTACTTATCAAATCTTGCTCAATAATCTGATTTGGTCTTGTAGTCCAAATAATTCCGTACCATGATGTATCTGAAATAATAGTGATTAATGAAACAAAAATACTTGTACAAACTATCAACGTAATTCCATCCCCTACGGTCCAAAGATTCAAATCTTGGTAATATTCGGAACTATTCATGAACATTACAGCAAATATGATTAAAATGTTAATAGCTCCCACGTAAATAAGTAGCTGTGATGCAGCTACAAAATGCGAGTTTGCTAAAATATATAATAAAGATATACAAACAAGAACCAGTCCCAATGAAAAAGCAGAAAAAATGGGGTTGGTAAGTAATACTACTCCTAAACTTCCTAATATAAGACCCGATCCCAGAAAGACTAAAAGAAAATCGTGCAGCGTTTCAGGCAAATCCATTATATGTAATAAAAAAAAAAGACAAAGAAATCGAAATTTCATGACCTTATTGATATGACCAGGAAAAAATTTTTATATACTTCAATTTTTCTTTGCATTGAAAAACCTAAGTAGTTTAAATTGATATAGTTATGGTTATATAATCAATGTCATTCCACTCTTGATACGAAAGAAAGAGTAGTTTGAAACGATATTAAAACTCAAGTATAAAGGTAGATAGAACATATATAACCATTGAAAATCTTATTGAAATTCAAAAATATTTTCAATTTCGATAATATATTTATATATTCTATTGAAGAATATAGTTCTCTAATAATTATCGAATATTTCTACTAATATGATATCGACTATATTCTTCATTTTTTATACAATTTTTGAAAATATTTGATTTTGATTATTCTATTTATATCTATTCTATAATATAGCAATATATAGAATATTCGTTTTTTTTTTTTTTATTTATTTTTTTTTAAGAATTGTATTTTATTGAATTAAAAAAAAATGTCTTTTTTGATTTGAATTGTTCGAATTGTATAATCATCAATTATTGACATTGGTAAACGGCCCAAAGCAATTTGATTATAATTCAATTCATGACGATCATAAGTTGAAAGTTCATATTCTTCAGTCATTGATAAACAATTTGTTGGACAATACTCAATACAGTTACCACAAAAAATACAGATTCCGAAATCAATACTGTAATTTAGCAATCGTTTCTTTCGAATATCCGTTTCCATTTTCCAATCAACAACGGGTAAATCTATAGGACATACACGAACACATACTTCACAAGCAATGCATTTATCAAATTCAAAATGGATTCGACCGCGGAAACGTTCTGATGTGATTAATTTTTCATAAGGATATTGAATAGTTACAGGTAAACGATTTGCGTGAGATAAGATAATCATGAAACTTTGACCAATGTACCTTGCAGCTCGTACTGTTTGTTGACCATAATTCATGAACCCAGTTACCATAAGGAACATATTGTAAATATCTATGAATAGTATAGTTTTGTTTGATTTCTTTCTCTTATTTGAGACAAGTAATGAATATAGAACATCTTTTACAGCGAAAACAATTGAGACGAAGTTGTTAATAATAGATTACCGAGAGAAATCGGTAAAAGAAATTTCCATCCAAGATTTAATAATTGATCCATTCTTAGCCTCGGCAAAGACCATCTTGTTATGATAGAAACGAATAAGAAAAAATAGCTTTTAGAAAATGTAATAAAGAGATCAATTGTAGTTCCAAAAACTCCGTACGTTTTATTTATTTCAAAAAATTCAGAAACAAATATGTACGGAATAGAAATATTGGAACCGCCCAAGTAAAGAACTGTTACAAATAATGAAGAAATGAAAAGGTTTAAATAGGAAGCAACGTAAAATAAACCAAATCGAATACCTGAATATTCTGTTTGATAACCAGCTACTAATTCTTCTTCTGCTTCTGGTAAATCAAAAGGTAATCTTTCACATTCTGCTAGCGAAGAAATTAGAAAAACGATGAAACCGATAGGTTGACGCCACAAATTCCAACCCCAAAAACCATATTTTGATTGCGCATTAACTATATCAACTGTACTTAAACTGTTAGATAATCCTAGTCGGTGATAACATTCCTGTTCCCATCTCTATTACAGAACCGTACATGAGATTTTCACCTCATACGGCTCCTGGAAAGCCTTAAGTAAATCTAAGGACCGGGTCGATTATTTATCTCTTGATATATCCCTAAGATATAGAAGATGAAAATCTATCGAACGGTTCTGAATTAGACCAATTCAATTCTGTCTGTTCTAGAAATAAGAAAGAGAAATCTATTTTCCAATTAAAGCACTTCTGAATTGATCTCATCCCTAAAAAATACAAATTTGTTGAGTAATAACTGAATTCTTCAATAAAATACTCTTTTATAATTCTCAATAACCCTCATGATTTTGAATGACGAAAAAGAATTACACATTCGTTTCTTAATTATGATGTGAATTTTATCTCCATGAATATGGATATAAGAAATCAAAAACGAAAAATAGATTTCTCTTTCGTTTTTGATTTCTTCTTTTTTTCGTTCCTATTCTTCTTTTTTGTGCTATGAAAAAGGGACCTCCAAAAATTGGAAAGGATTTTTTCGTTCCTGATAGTCATTTATTTAGTGAGTGAATGGAAGCATACTCTGGATCGGAGTTGTGGGGAGTACTGCTTTCTTTTTTCTACCAAAAAAAAGCCCCCAATTAGTATTCTTTTTATATTCTGCGTAAATTGTCTTTTGGATAATTTACAAAATCTGTGTTACTAATCCTTTGTGTATCTTGGTGTTTCTAACCATCCAGTCTTTTTTATTAACCCCCTTTATTTATTTTTATATAGCTATGATAATTCATAAAAATGGTAACTAAAACTCAATAAGGTTGGTCTTTTGAGACCGCTTCAAAACAGGATGACAAATTATCCAATCTTGGGTTAAATGTCCTCTTCTGTTTATAATTTTATTTCATTCTTATACATAGAAAATGAGACTCAATATTTTGACTGCCCTTATAAAATCATCATACTATCTATTAACTAGAAGGAATCTAGTATTCTGAAATTAGATTCAATATAAGCTGTTTTATTTTACTCATATAACTATCTAATTTAGTTCTTCAATCAGAATTTTGAAAAAGAAAATAAAGATAATGAAGGTTTCTATTCAATTTATTTGCTATATAGTACTATATAGAAATTATAGTACTATATAGAAATATAGTACTATAAAGAGAGGAGCATAGCAATAGAATAGCATCAAATAGCTTTTTCGGTTTCAACGAATCGCACGTAGAGATATTGATAAGACACATAGAGTTAATGGTATTTCATAACTAATCGATTGAGCAGCAGCTCGTAGACCACACCAAAAAGGAATATTTATTATTTGAGCCATATCCTGACATAAGAAGTCCAATGGGAGCAATACTCGAAATAGCAATCCATAAAAAAACACCCATATTGAAATCTGATAAAACAACGTTATAGCCAAACGGAATTACTGAATAACTTATTAGAATGGATATGACTGATATGGATGGTCCGATACTGAATAAATTAATATCTCCCCTAGATGGAATAAGATTCTCTTTGAATAGTAGTTTTGTTCCGTCTGCTAGAGCTTGAAGAATTCCAAAAGGACCAGCATATTCAGGTCCAATACGCTGTTGTACCCCTGCAGATATTTCTCTTTCTAACCATACAATTGCTAGTACACTTATGGTAATTCCCAAGACAAGAATCAAAATTGGTAAAAGTATCCATAGAATTCCATAGACCTCTTTGAACGATTCCAATCCGGAAAAGGAATTTATATCTGGGACTTCCGTTGTATCAATTATCATTTCAACGATCAACTTCTCCCATAATGATATCTATGCTACCTAGTATTGTCATAATATCAGCCAATTTCATTCTTTTAACTAATTGAGGAAGAATTTGCAAATTGATAAAACCAGGTGGACGAATTTTCCATCTCCAAGGAAAACCATTCTGATCTCCTATTAGAAAAATTCCTAATTCTCCCTTGGGGGCCTCAATTCTCACATAAAGTTCTTGTTTCGGCAATTCAAAAGTAGGAGACGATTTTTTACCAATGAATCGATATTCAAAATCATTCCATTCTGGCTCCTTTTCTCTATCAAAGCAGCGAATTTCCAAATTTTCATAAGGCCCCCCTGGAATTCCTTCCAAAGCCTGTTGAATTATTTTTATGGATTCCACCATTTCACCAATTCGAACTAAATAACGAGCTAATGAATCTCCTTCTTTTTGCCATTGAACTTCCCAATCCAGTTCCTCGTAACACTCATAATTATCAACTTCACGTAGATCCCATTGTATTCCGGAAGCCCGAAGCATCGGTCCTGATAATCCCCAATTTATAACTTCCTCTCTACCAACAACACCCACTCCTTCAACCCGTTCTAAAAAAATGGGATTTCGCGTAATAAGTTTTTGATATTCAATAACCCTTGTTAAAAAATAATTGCAGAAATCCAAACATTTATCTATCCAACCATAAGGTAGATCAGCCGCTACTCCCCCAATACGAAAAAAATTATGCATCATTCTCATACCTGTGGCAGCTTCGAATAGATCATATATTAATTCTCTTTCTCTAAAAATATAGAAAAAAGGGGTTTGTGCACCAATATCTGCCATAAAAGGTCCCAGCCATAGTAGATGAGAAGCTATACGACTTAACTCCAACATAATTACTCGTATATAGCTGGCTCTTTTAGGTACTTGAATATTTCCCAATTGTTCCGGTCCGTTTACAGTTATTGCTTCTGTGAACATAGTAGCTAAATAATCCCAACGTGTTACATAAGGCAGATATTGTATAATTGTTCGGTTTTCCGCTATTTTTTCCATACCTCTGTGTAAATAACCCAATATTGGTTCACAATCAATAACATCTTCACCATCCAGAGTAACAATAAGTCGCAGAACACCATGCATCGATGGGTGTTGAGGCCCCATATTTACTATCATGAGGTCTTTTCTTGTAGCTGGGACATTCATAGGTTTTTCCTCGATTCATTCTTCCATGAATCGTTCAAAAAAAAGTGAATCAAAATTCAGTATCTAAGAAATCGAATAATTGAAAATGATTCTTGAAATTAGCTACTTTGTGAATCCCGAATACCCAACCGATTTATTAAATTTTTATAACGTATTTTGTTTTTCTTTGACAAATACGACAATAGTCGTTGCCGTTTTCCCAGAATTATACGTAAACCTCTTTGAGATAAATAGTCTTTTGGGTGTAATTCAAAATGTGAAGTAAGTCTTCGTATCTTATTAGTTAAGTTGAATACTTGAAATTCAACCGATCCCGGGTTTTCTTCTTCTTTTTTTTTTTGTGAAATGACAGGTATAAATGAATTTTTGATCATAAAATGAAAGCTTTCCCCCCCTCCTTTTTTGGTAGATATTTTTATTGATCAGTAATAGTAATGACACTTATTTTGCATTTTTTATATGAAATTTTCTCTTCATTTATTTAACAAATCTGAATTTCTTTTTTTTTTTTTTTTTCAAATTCATTATTACGGAATGTAATTCAAATAGATAATAAATAGTATATTTATGGATTCATAAAATGAATAAAATCTATTGTATTTTCAAAATAAAAATAAGACAATAGATTTTATTCATTTTTCGATGGATTTGTTTCTATATAATGGAGACAGCATTGAATTGACTCCCACAATGCGTGTGGGCGTTTATTTTATTTATCTATAAATATATATATATAAATGTTCACATATCTATCAGATATCAGATAGATATGTTACGAGAAATATTAGGATAACGAGAAATAGAAAAAAAATCTAGATTTTCAATCGAGGCGAGGATACATACGTATTCTTAATATACTGAAACGGCTTCCATTATGTGTATCAAACCAATAGCGGTTCATACAAGCTAAATCTTCGAATCGATAATTTGGCCAAAGAAAGAATTTTAAATTCCTTAGTTTTTTTGTATCGCTATCAAGATCTTTCTTTTTAGTGAAAACTTCAGAAGAATTCTTTTTTTCTTTCGCCTTTATTGTATTTCTATCCATCGTCTTCCGATTCCTATGGTTCAAACAAATTAGAATTCGCAATTCTCTACGGCGTCTAGGGGACAAAAGATTTTCAGGAACAAGTAAATCATAATGATTTTTATCTTTGTTTTCTGTTATCTTTTGATCAAGACGACGTTTTTCTGAATTTAGCATTTGGCGTTTGTGCTTCAATGATACGCTTATGGTTTGATATAGAAATGATTGTTCGTAGTTTTTTTTTCTAGAAAAACGAATGGGTTCTATCGAATAAATTAGGTTTTCCTTCACTTCCTCTATGTCCCTATCTGCAATAAAACAAGTGTCATCACTTACCACACGCACAAAAGTTTCCAGATCTAGGTCGGCCTTCTTTATAGAAGCAATGAGCATTTTTGTTGGATTTTTCATTCTAGACATGCGACTGATTAGGTCCGTACTCCACGTTATTTTGTCTTCGAACTTATCATCCCCCGGAGTGCGGATATAAAAACCATCCCAATATTTCTTTAGTAAGAAATTCTTTTCTGCAGATATATGCTTCCTGAATCTATTTAAATCATAACGACGAGGGACCGGAAAACGACGGACCGGATAATACTTGTCGAGATATAATTTTAGATTGTTGTGAATCTCGTATTCTTTCTTTTGTAACGCTAACTCGACTTGATCAGTAATGTTATTCTTTCCATAAAACGGCATAAACAAGAAATTTAGTGGTAAGATCCACGGATTCTTCTTATATGCATCTATCTTTGAAAAAAAACCAAAACTCGGAGTCAATAATTTCGCATTCGTTATGGAATTCTTTTTGCTTTTTCCATTCATTGCCATCCTTCTTCTTTTTGCATTCATTCCCCTCCTTCTTTTTCCATTCATTCCCATCCTTCGTTGTCTCCAATGACAATACTTTCGATCCGGCTTATTTTCATCTAGAATACCATCTTCTGATATATAATTTTGGATAAAGCTATCGCCCATTATATCAAATAATTCTTTTATATTTTTAGGTGTGTTATAACAAGGTGATGTATATCCATAAATATAGGATTTTTGCTTATCTACATAATTTATATATTGATAGGCAAAAAGATCATATCCATATTGTTTTTTTATTTTTTTTTTATTTTTTAATAAGTCTATTTGTTCTAATAAATCTACTTTTTGTTTTTTGGAAAAAATTAATTGAATTTTTTCCGATGAATCATATTCAAGTAAATCTTTATTTTGAGACACGCGATGTTCATGGATTGTATTCCTCCACTTTTGTGGTACTAATCTTGACCATGCGCTCTGAGGTAAAGCATATTGATAATGAATCTTTAACCAATTTGTCCATTGATTCATTATAGAATCGGGACGGTTCTTATGTCTTAATTTGGAATGGAATCTTCCTCCTTGTAGTTTTAATAAATAATCCTTTATTTCATTCTTAAGAAAAAAAGATCTTCCAGGCGATTCCAAAATAGATCTTAACTTATATTTATATCCATTACTAACTTGCATTTGTGATAATTTAAATAATACATAGGCTTGTGACAAAGAAGATACATCACAAGAATTCTGTGAATTCATATCCGTAATATTCCAAGGTTTTTGTTTGTCTATAATCGACATAAATGGAATTATACTTTGATTTGTTTTATCAATACTTTGTTCATTTTTTTTATTGTAAATGGATTTATTTACCATTTTCTTTGTTAATTCAAATAAATCACGAGTTAATTTAATAGTAAATTTAATAGTAAATTTAATAGAATTAAGATAACGTTGTACAATGCTCGAAGTAAGGAAATGTTCTAAATAGTCAATCGTAAGTCCTACATAGTTAATATTAAAGATATCCATGTTACCGATATCCATGTATAGCCTTTCCATGAAAATTTGGAAAAAACAATAGGATTTACGGATTAATCGAACGTTTCTTCTTTTGAATATTTTCCAACTATTTTTTAGTAATTCTAATCTTGTAGGATCAGTTATAACCTCTTCTTTTTTCATTTTTTCTATTTCTTTTAAGATTTTCTTTGTTTTATCATTAAGATATTTTATCCTTTTTTCTGTGGCTTTTATCCTTTTTTCTGTAATAGATTGAATTCTAAGGGGCGATTCCTCAATCATTGGATTACTCTTACTGATTGGTGCATTTTTTGGAATTTCTATTTCTTTGAATTCTTCTAACAGGATTCGAGACTCTTTTTTTTCTCTTTCATTATAAAATTTTCGAAAATCTTTTTTCAATTGTTTTCTTATTTGTTTTAAAATGGGACCCAAAAATGCAAATGGGTTTGGTACATGCTCCTGAGGGTACGATTCGAGTACTGTTCCAAAAGCTGTTAAAAACCATAAGTGGGTTGGAGAGATTCTTTTTTCAGTGAATCTTTTTTCAGTGTATCTTTTTTTTTCAGTAGATCGTACCTTAGGTTTGTCGTGCCAAGCTTTCAGAACAAAAGGGAATAAGACCCTGATCTGAAGACCGTACGCTAGCCATTCGTATGGCAATTCATTGTTATATACTGGAGTACCATGATAGGTGCAGTTAAGATGGGTTTCTCTTTCCCAATCCCGAAAATCTTCTGACCATTCTGGATTTTGAAATAATAACATACGAATTATATTTTTAGTTATTATCAACGAAGGTAATAGAATATATTTTCTAAACTTGGATTGAAATAACAATACGAAATTTCTGATTACTAGACCATATAGAAGGCTCTCCCAGGATGCTTCGACTCGTTTAAGTGTATTAGCAGCCTCGTCTTTGTCGTACTCTTCCTCTCGCTCTTTTTGGTCTTTCTCTCTCTCGTTTGCCCGTTTTTGAAACTCCAAAAATTCTAAATTATCAGTACCGGGTTTCATGAGTTTCCTGAAATATTCTTTCAAATATTTCCACATTTCTTCCAAAGCATCAAAAAAAAAGGACGGGTTGTTGTTAATCATCTCCAAAAAAAGGGGGGAATGGACATGTCCATTTCCTTGAAAGAGTTTCGAAGTTACTGTTTTACGCCTCAGAGGGCGCCAAGATCCTCTGATAAGGTCTCTGTGAAAATCCGGTTCGCGGAAATAAGCAGGTATAACAAGTTCGTTAAGGGGGTTCTCCGCCGCCGTATACTCATTACCAAAAGGATTACCTGTAATATGAGGACCCACTGAGCCTGTTTCCATATTAAAAAGAACTACACGCTCAGCGGATGGGGAACGAATCTCACTTTCTTTTAGGCCCGGTTCCAGCATTAACTCTGTCTCGTCGATTAATTCGTAGTTCCATCGAGGAACTTCTTTACTTATTTCTTTTATTTCACTACAGAGTACTCTATTAAAAATTGTCTTATGATTGAAAGGATTAGTCCGAATTGCGTCAAATAATAAGTTTCTTTTTCTTTTTTTTTCTTCAGAATAGATTTTTACTTGTTCATGTTCCGGAAATAAATAAAGTTCGTCAAAATGAAAATTGGATACTGATTTTTCCGAAAATTTACTCATTAACTGAAAAAAAAAAGCCATTTCAGTGAATACTAATTTTCTATCCAATTTATCTATTTTCTGTTCCAATTCTGGAGAATTCTTATTCATACAAAGAAGGAGACCATGAATCTTATTTATCAAAATTGGGTTTGTTGTTTCATTTTTCATCAAGGGTGAAACGCTTTTTTGGATTTCTCCACGAGCGGGTCCATTCAAGAAAGGATCATATATTTTAGGTAAGTATTTTCTTCGACTCCTATCATCCGATAATCGAACTCGATTTTCCAATACATCCACAAGATTAAATTTCTTACCTTTCTTAACTTTCTTATCTAGAATTTTTGCCCTTTGAAATAATTCATTGCTTAGTTGATTTTTTTTTTCTTTATTACGGGAGATCCAAGAATTATACAATTCATTATCATTATTGGAGGTTTTATCTGTTCTGAAGAGATCTATTTTTTTTTCCATGATGTTCAGAAAAGTAGATAAATGAGGTGGATACGTGAAAGATATTCGTTTTTTTCCATCACTTTCACATGTTTGAAAAAAAAATTGTGAATTTTCATCTCTTACAACCCTTGCCAAGTGATCATTTTGTATATATCGCAAGGGCCTAATCCATTGTTGATAATCGAAAAGAATACTTACAAGACCTCTTTCCACCGGGGGGACGATTTTTGTCTTTTTCTGAATATTCGTGTTGTTGGAAGTCTTCTCATTCTCCGAAAAATAAACCGTAATATCTTCTTCGTTATTTTCTTCCCTTTCCGCATCTATTGCAGCTTCGATTTCCCCCATGTCCCTCTCGTCGTAGTCTGTCATTTCGTCCTCATTAACATAAGGGAGCACCGCTCTGCCTGAATAGCGTGCAAAGATAGCAAAGGCGAAAACGATAAATAGTTGCCCTGAATAATTTCGCAATTGTAGGAGAGTGTATTTATCAAATATCATAGTTATCTTAGATTTGATCGAATTTTTTTTCTTGAACCAGACTAATACCAATCCAATACATTTCATTAAAAAGATGTGACCAATTAACCAGCCAACAAAACTACTTGTTAAGAATAACAATTTATTGTTGGATCGAAACAGATAAATGTGCATTAATCTTATGAAGATTGAACTTGGGAAAAGAACGGGGTTTAATAATTGGAAAAAAAGATTGTTCAAGAATACTTTGTAAGTCCTAAAATTACGTATTGAATTTGGATTTGGATTCTTGTATCCAGAATCTGGGTAGGGTTCCCACCAACCCCAACCGTCCCAATAGCTGTGTTTGTCATTTTGATAGACATAATTAAAGAAAAGATACGGGAGAGTTAAGAATGTTAGTGTATGAGGTCTATTCAATGCCAAATGCAAAGGCGCATAATAGATCGATATGAACATCATGACGCGTCCCGTAAGAAACCCGGTTGTTGCTGCTATTTCCGTCTCGGACCCTTTTTCCATAACCCGGGCTCGAATAAGGAAGAGATAAGACGGTCCGATGCAGGCGGTAGTAAGAAATCCATAATAGAGTCCGATCACAACGGTTGAATTCAGTATCTTAAGGCAGAAACCCACTAACGAATGTCGTATAAAAAAGTTGGAAGTCATTTTATTAATCTCCATGATTAAGTTTAAGGTGGTTGGCTTTGTGGATAATCAGTTTTCTTCTTGACTGGAACTTGAATG
>JALAZF010001281.1:27500-31547 GCA_022829125.1 Lathyrus tuberosus
TAGAAGTTTTGAAATATCCAAACTTTGATTCCGAATACCCCAAACACAGTTACAATTGAAGAGGAACAAAAATCCATTTTAGCTCGAATGGTTTGTAGAGGAACCCGACCTTCTCTGGTCCATTCGACACGTGCAATTTCTTTTCCCTCCATACGTCCCGCAATTCGTATTTGAACTCCTTTTGTATCTGCCTGTTCAGCTAATTCAATACCTTTTTGCATTGCTTTACGAAACGAAATTCGATTCCGTAATAGTTCGCCTACAAATTCTGCAAGAATTTGAGCGTCTCTATAAAGATAAGGACTTGGAAGTTTTGTAATTTTAAGTTTGAGTTCTCGGTTCACACAATTTACTTTTTTTTGCACTTGAGTCTTTAATTGTTCGATTCTTAGAGCCTTAACCTCTTCTGTTAATAAGTCTGGAAGTCCCATATAGATTATCACTTGAATCCGATCGATTCTTTTTTGAATCTTTATTCGTCCCATTCCATAGCCAGAGATATCGGTCTCGAATTCACAGGAGTCGGGTATCGTTTTTTCTATATAATTATTGATACAATATCGTATCATTTTATCTTCTTTTACATTCTCGGAATAAATTTTGGGTTGTGCAAACCAAATAGAATAATGACTTTGAGTTGCACCAAGTCTGAAACCAAGTGGATGAATTTTTTGTCCCATAACCCCTCACCACTCTATATCTTTTTTTTTTTTTTCTTTTTTTTTTTTCTTTTTTTTATCTATATTATATCTTTTTTTTATTAAACTTTCTATATCTTTATTTCTTTTTCTGTTGCAGAATAATACAATTCTTTTTATTCTGCAACAGATTGAGTAATTTATTAATTAATCCGAATCCTCATAATGTTCATTTTTATCAATGATGATTCCGAAAAGTATCCTAAAATGAATGGGAAAATTCACTTCAATGATGATTGTGACCTGTATCTTTAAATATATTGTAAAGATATATAGGTCCAAAGGCAACGTAACCAAGATATTTTTGTTCATTTTTTGGATGGCCTACCAAGTTTTCGAGTAGGTGAAAATTCTCCCAATTTATGGCCTACCATACGATCTGTTATATAAATAGGTAAATGCTCTTTTCCATTATGGATAGCAATGGTATGCCCAATCATTGTAGGTATAATGGTAGATGTTCTGGACCAAGTTTTTATTAGCTCCTTTTCTCCTTTTGTGTTAAGCTTTTTTATTTTTCTTAATAAATGATTGGCTACAAAAGGATTTTTTGTTCGTGAACGTGTCATAGTTAATTATTCCTCCTATAATAACTAAAAAAGTTAATTTTGTTCTCTTATATTTCCAATTATAAAATATAGAATATCTAAAAAAAGAAAATCATATAATGTCCTAGTAAATTGCTCTTTTCTTTTTTTGTAAAGACGAAGAAACAAATTCTATTTTATCTACGCTTACGCTCCACTATTTACTACGGCGACGAAGAATCCAATTATCACTATATTGATTCCTTTTTCTAGTTCTTCTTCCAAGTGCAGGATAACCCCAAGGAGTTGAGGGTTTTTTTCTACCAATTGGGGCCCTTCCTTCACCACCCCCATGTGGATGGTCTACAGGGTTCATAACTACCCCTCTTACTACAGGCCGCTTGCCTCGCCAACGTTTAGCTCCGGCTCTGCCCAAACTTTTCTGGTTTACCCCAACATTCCCTACTTGTCCGACTGTTGCTGAGCAGTTTTTTGATATCAAACGGACCTCTCCAGAAGGTAATTTTAATGTTGCTGATTTACCTTCTTTTGCAATCAGTTTCGCTACAGCACCTGCTGCTCTAGCTAATTGTCCACCCTTTCCAAGTGTTATTTCTATGTTATGTATGGCCGTGCCTAACGGCATATCGGTTGAAGTAGATTCTTCTTTTTGATCAATCAAAACCCCTTCCCAAACTGTACAAGCTTCTTCCAAAGCATACGGCTTTCTGGATGTAGATTCTAATATCTATACAGCTGCATCTTATATATCGTTTATTTCGTAGATTATATATGACATAACGAAGTACCATACCACATGAGTGGATATATATTATACGAATCCAAATCTTCCGAATGACTCATGTTATGATCTTCTACATCCTAGGTCTTTCTGTTCCGTTCCTTCATCTGGCTTATGTTCTTCATGTAGCATTCAGACCGAATGACTCTATGAAATTACGTTGCTACTTACACCTAGTACGGGTAACGTAGGAGACATTTCTATTTTTTCCCGGGGGAATCCTTAGAATTACCACTGCTTCGCTTTCAATTTGTCCTCGACCATCAAATGAAATGTGAATAATCCGTGTCTTCCCCTTATTTGTTTGAAACGAGGAGCGCTTCGTGTTCTGTCGGTGCTTGAAACAATTTTGTTTTCTCCATATTACTATATCTCTAGGGTCAATAATGGTATATTAGCAACTACTGAACTCAATCACTTGCTGCCGTTACTCTTCAGTTTTCTGTTGAAGTCTATCCTGTAGAGGTACTCCAATTGGATAAGGGATCGATTTCTAGGTTTCGCCATAAACCTAATTGGTTACTTCCAATTACGTAAATCAATAGTTCAAACCGCACTCAAAGGTAGGGCATTTCCCATTTTTATAGGAACTTCTGTACCATAAACAATGGTATCTCCAATTATAGCCCCTCTGGGGTGTAAAATATATCTTTTCTCACCATCCCCATAGTGTATGAGACAAATGTGTGCATTTCGATTAGGGTCATATTCTATAGTTATGATTCTACCATATATGTCTTTTTCATTGCGTCGAAAATCAATTTTACGGTATAGACGCTTATGACCTCCCCCTCTATGCCCTGCGGTAATGATTCCTCTGGCATTACGCCCGTTACCACAATGATGCTGTCCAGAAATCAAACGATTTCGTGAATTGGATTTCACTTGACTGTTTACGGCTCCATTGCGCGTGCTCGGGCTCGAAGTTTTATGTATCGCCATGTTATTAATTGTTTAAGTTCTTTTCTTTCTAAGAGGTGGAATAGAATAACCCGGTTCTTTCTAAGGAATAGAATAACCCGGTTCAAGCATAATGATCATACGTTTGTAATGCATTGTATGTCCCATAATAGGTCGCATTCTTCTACCGTTTCTTGGGAGTCCATTGATACAGATCCAATGTTATTATAACTATTATAACATAATTGGATTGAATCGACCACACCACTTTGTTATTGTTATTGATGGATGATGAGATTCCATTGATACAGATCCAATCGCTTTTTTTTTCTCGGACACATGCTCAGAACTTCGTCTCAATTCAAATACTACTAACCTAAGAGGTCTATTACAGATCAGAAATTATTTCAATAAATAAATGATTTATTTAGAAATCATGAATTATTGAAGTTACAATTATTGAAAGTTTATATATACTATTATTAACTCACTATTTTTTGGATTCCTCTTTTCCATTTAGGAGTTTACTTTTGATCGCTTCTCTTCCGAGAAGATTATCTATCAATCAAGGAGTATTATATTATGCAGTGAAAATATTCTTTTTGTTTTTTTTTTTTTTTTTTTGAAAAGAAGATAAAGAATGAATATAGTCAATATAGTTAAGATAATCATGTAGCTGTATTTACAAATTTCATTCTGGAACAAAAATCTAGTGGGGGATATTTCTATTGGGATGCATCCAGTAGGAATTGAACCCACGACTTCGCCAATTATGAGTTGGGTGCTTTAACCACTCAGCCATGGATGCTTCGAGGAAACCCTCCGACTTCATCACTAACCCAATTTCAATTGAAGTGAAATCTTTTGGATAAATCAATTTCTCTATGTCTTATATAGAAGGGATACATACATAGAGAAATTGATTAAAGATAAGATCTATATATATAGATTTCGACTTTTTTATTGATCACTCCTAATAGATATCAAACACAGCTCTGCACAAATCGAATTGATATAGAAAGTATAAAGTACAATAAAAAGAAAAATGCGGATATAGTTGAATGGTATAATTTCTCTTTGCCAAGGAGAAGACGCGGGTTCAATTCCCGCTATCCGCCGT
>JALAZF010001285.1:0-31303 GCA_022829125.1 Lathyrus tuberosus
ATAAATGCAATGTTTGATTATATGTTATACTGGTTGTGATGTTATAACATGTTTTGATGCATTTTGATTGATGAAAATGGGATTTGGGGTTGATTTTGGATCAACCCGTAGCAGAAAAATTCTGCAGGAACTTCTGCATTTTTCCTCTGCCCATACGCGTATGGAGCATGTCAATACGCGTATGGAGCCTGTCAATACGCGTACGGCAAGGGCAATACGCGTATATGGCCGGAGATTTTGGGCAATACGCGTATCGCTTGGGGCAATACGCGTATGGCCGGGCGAGCATTTGGGCAATACGCGTACGGGGGAGTACCAATACGCGTACGGCCAGGAGAGTTACAGAATCCTGCTGTTGTGATTTATTTTCCCGATCGATTGTTTCCAATGCCGTAACTTTTTATCCGTAACTCGGAATGGAACAATTTTGGTATCGTTGGAAAGGTAATAAAATGTACTTTCTTATTACATTGGTTTTAAGATTGACGGCCGATTTAATTATATCGAAATTGTTGGAATTGTGTCGTTTTGTTGATTTTGGTGTGTATTGGTTGTTGAAAATGTAAGCATGATTAAAATATGGAATAAGTAGAGTGAGGACAATTACCCTAAGCAGTGTCGGAAAAATATAAATGATTGAACACTAGTATGGAACATGTGTGTTAACCGTTTGGTTGTGATAAGGCGTAATGGCCTTGTGATTGTTGAATACAATCACGACTGTGTGTGATTACGTAATCGTAACCGGTTATTATTGTTTTTGCGAGTGCGTTTCATGGGTCTCGAGCTCCTCTGAAACATGTGCACCACTACTTGGCAGGTTTGATTCCCGCATTTCATTTTAGTACGAATGGCGCCCATGGAGCGTAGGCTTGTGACGGTATAAGGCCCGTGAGAAGTGACGGTTCATAACGGTTAATGGCCCGTAGAACCCGAATCCATTCGTATGTCAAGTAGGTTGCAAGGATCCATGACCCGGGTCGACTTCTAGACGTAGAAGAGGACGGGAATAGGGGATACCTTGGCATGGTTATCGATTAGTGATATTGTGAGTTGATGAACTCATAACATGTTTCCATATAGTGTGTGTGTACTCATGGTCTTTCCCCTTTCCCCTTGGACATGAGTTAGGACTTTGTTAGAACCTTGTAGAGCCGAGAGGACTTTAAGATAGGGAACTCACTGAGATTTGATGTATCTCACCCCACTGTTGTTGTTTACATCACAGGTTCTGCAGGTTTAGCGAAGGGTAAGGACAAGGTTATTTGACTTTTCTTACGGATCGTGGTTTTGTGATGGCATGGCTTCCGCTATGGCGTTATGTTTTGAGATCATTGTATTGATCTAGTTCTTAGTTTTTATCATTTTGGAACATCTTGTATATGTAATGCCTTAGACTTTTAGGTGTTTTGCATTAGAGGCATTTATATATATAATGTGTTAACTAGGAACTTATTATGTTTCAGTACCAAAAGTGAAACTCATGTATAATATATGATTTGATGCATGTATTATTATATGGGTCATTACATGTTACATGTTAAAGAAACTAAATAATTAAGTTTTTAGAATCTTCGATTGGTCCCTTTCTTTATAATTTTCCTTTGATAATTTTAATATAATTTGGTTTTCGCAGTGAGAGACTTACACACATATATATATATATATATATATATATATATATATATATATATATATATATATTCAAATTAACATGAGGGTGTGGTAGCTCAACTGGTATTGCACTAGTTGAATTAAATGAGTGTAAACTACACGTCTATGGTTCGACTCCTGGAAAAAATATTTATATATATGTATGTATTTATGTAAGCGAATTGTTGATATTTATAATCAACTTTGATTTATAAATATCAATAATTTGTTTACATTAATAAATTAAAATAAATAAATCATACACCCTTTTTTTAACAAAAAATAGAAAGAATATTTGTAATAATGATAACATTAATATTCTTAATTAGGAAAGGAATCTATATGTTTTTAAATTACATTATGTCTCATATTTTAGGATTCCTCAATCATCTTCATAGTGTTTTAAGCATGTTATCACACAACAAACTTCCAACCAATATAAAACAAGTAATTCACATACAACATTAAGGCATATGGAGCATTACTACCCTCTACCAATTATCCTTGGTTAATTCATGGCATCACATCACCAGTTAATATCCCCTTGGGTTATCTTTCCCTTTCTTCAAGTCCCATGTCAATTGGACTCTCGATTCATGCATCTCGGTGCAATACAGACCTCACTTTTCGCATTCACTTCAAATCAATACTATTCTATCAAAATTTCCCTATGTACATATTTTCACTTCATATAACGTAGAGCATTGGAAAAGCTTTACAACCTTTCCGACAGCGCCTCAATCCGAATTACGGTTCCCAAGTTATGAAGAAAACAAGAAATAGGAAAGCTACATTATGTTTTAGCCGCACAGCGACCGCCAAGCGAGGGGCTGAAAGAACTAAAATTTGATCATGGTCGCACAGCAACCAAGCAACTGGCAGCTCGCAAAGCAACCATAGAAGAAACTCAGGTCGCCTAGAGCTCGCCCTGCGACTCATATTAAATCTAGAATTCTAGCACCTTAAGAAGTGAAGCAAATTCAGAGAATGGTGAAAAGTTTGACATGGTGGAGTATATGGTTGGTGTCGTTGGGGTGAATATGTCATTCAATGAGCGTGGTTAAATTGTAATACTCCCGAATGAGAAAGCTATAAATTTTTGTTACATGTTAAAGAAACTAAATAATTAAGTTTTTAGAATCTTCGATTGGTCCCTTTCTTTATAATTTTCCTTTGATAATTTTAATATAATTTGGTTTTCGCAGTGAGAGACTTACACGCATATATATATATATATATATATATATATATATATATATATATATTCAAATTAACATGAGGGTGTGGTAGCTCAACTGGTATTGCACTAGTTGAATTAAATGAGTGTAAACTACACGTCTATGGTTCGACTCCTGGAAAAAGCATTTTATATATATGTATGTATTTATGTAAGCGAATTTGTTGATATTTATAAATCAACTTTGATTTATAAATATCAATAATTTGTTTACATTAATAAATTAAAATAAATAAATCATACACCCTTTTTTTAACAAAAAATAGAAAGAATATTTGTAATAATGATAACATTAATATTCTTAATTAGGAAAGGAATCTATATGTTTTTAAATTACATTATGTCTCATATTTTAGGATTCCTCAATCATCTTCATAGTGTTTTAAGCATGTTATCACACAACAAACTTCCAACCAATATAAAACAAGTAATTCACATTCAACATTAAGGCATATGGAGCATTACTACCCCTCTACCAATTATCCTTGGTTAATTCATGGCATCACATCACCAGTTAATATCCCCTTGGGTTATCTTTCCCTTTCTTCAAGTCCCATGTCAATTGGACTCTCGATTCATGCATTTCGGTGCAATACATACCTCACTTTTCGCATTCACTTCAAATCAATACTATTCCATCAAAATTTCCCTATGTACATATTTTCACTTCATATAACGTAGAGCATTAGAAAAGCTTTACAACCTTTCCGACAGCGCCTAAATCCGAATTACGGTTCCCAAGTTATGAAGAAAACAAGAAATAGGAAAGCTACATTATGCTTTAGACGCACAGCGACCGCCAAGCGAGGGGCTGAAAGAACTAAAATTTGATCATGGTCGCACAGCAACCAAGTAACTGGCAGCTCGCAAAGCAACCATAGAAGAAACTCAGGTCGCCTAGAGCTCGCCCTGTGACTCATATTAAATCTAGAATTCCAGCACCTTAAGAAGTGAAGCAAATTCAGAGAATGGTGAAAAGTTTGACATGGTGGAGTATATGGTTGGTGTCGTTGGGGTGAATATGTCATTCAATGAGCGTGGGTGAAATTGTAATACTCCTGAATGAGAAAGCTATAAATTTTTGTTACATGTTAAAGAAACTAAATAATTAAGTTTTTAGAATCTTCGATTGGTCCCTTTCTTTATAATTTTCCTTTGATAATTTTAATATAATTTGGTTTTCGCAGTGAGAGACTTACACGCATATATATATATATATATATATATATATATATATATATATATATATATATTCAAATTAACATGAGGGGTGTGGTAGCTCAACTGGTATTGCACTAGTTGAATTAAATGAGTGTAAACTACACGTCTATGGTTCGACTCCTGGAAAAAACATTTATATATATGTATGTATTTATGTAAGCGAATTGTTGATATTTATAAATCAACTTTGATTTATAAATATCAATAATTTGTTTACATTAATAAATTAAAATAAATAAATCATACATCCTTTTTTTAAAAAAAATAGAAAGAATATTTGTAATAATGATAACATTAATATTCTTAATTAGGAAAGGAATCTATATGTTTTTAAATTACATTATGTCTCATATTTTAGGATTCCTCAATCATTTTCATAGTGTTTTAAGCATGTTATCACACAACAAACTTCCAACCAATATAAAACAAGTAATTCACATACAACATTAAGGCATATGGAGCATTACTACCCTCTACCAATTATCCTTGGTTAATTCATGGCATCACATCACCAGTTAATATCCCCTTGGGTTATCTTTCCCTTTCTTCAAGTCCCATGTCAATTGGACTCTCGATTCATGCATCTCGGTGCAATACAGACCTCACTTTTCGCATTCACTTCAAATCAATACTATTCTATCAAAATTTCCCTATGTACATATTTTCACTTCATATAACGTAGAGCATTGGAAAAGCTTTACAACCTTTCCGACAGCGCCTCAATCCGAATTACGGTTCCCAAGTTATGAAGAAAACAAGAAATAGGAAAGCTACATTATGTTTTAGCCGCACAGCGACCGCCAAGCGAGGGGCTGAAAGAACTAAAATTTGATCATGGTCGCACAGCAACCAAGCAACTGGCAGCTCGCAAAGCAACCATAGAAGAAACTCAGGTCGCCTAGAGCTCGCCCTGCGACTCATATTAAATCTAGAATTCTAGCACCTTAAGAAGTGAAGCAAATTCAGAGAATGGTGAAAAGTTTGACATGGTGGAGTATATGGTTGGTGTCGTTGGGGTGAATATGTCATTTCAATGAGCGTGGTGAAATTGTAATACTCCCGAATGAGAAAGCTATAAATTTTTGTTACATGTTAAAGAAACTAAATAATTAAGTTTTTAGAATCTTCGATTGGTCCCTTTCTTTATAATTTTCCTTTGATAATTTTAATATAATTTGGTTTTCGCAGTGAGAGACTTACACGCATATATATATATATATATATATTATATATATATATATATATATATATTCAAATTAACATGAGGGTGTGGTAGCTCAACTGGTATTGCACTAGTTGAATTAAATGAGTGTAAACTACACGTCTATGGTTCGACTCCTGGAAAAAGCATTTATATATATGTATGTATTTATGTAAGCGAATTGTTGATATTTATAAATCAACTTTGATTTATAAATATCAATAATTTGCTTACATTAATAAATTAAAATAAATAAATCATACACCCTTTTTTTTAACAAAAAATAGAAAGAATATTTGTAATAATGATAACATTAATATTCTTAATTAGGAAAGGAATCTATATGTTTTTTAAATTACATTATGTCTCATATTTTAGGATTCCTCAATCAACTTCATAGTGTTTTAAGCATGTTATCACACAACAAACTTCCAACCAATATAAAACAAGTAATTCACATACAACATTAAGGCATATGGAGCATTACTACCCTCTACCAATTATCCTTGGTTAATTCATGGCATCACATCACCAGTTAATATCCCCTTGGGTTATCTTTCCCTTTCTTCAAGTCCCATGTCAATTGGACTCTCGATTCATGCATTTCGGTGCAATACATACCTCACTTTTCGCATTCACTTCAAATCAATACTATTCCATCAAAATTTCCCTATGTACATATTTTCACTTCATATAACGTAGAGCATTATAAAAGCTTTACAACCTTTCCGACAGCGCCTAAATCCGAATTACGGTTCCCAAGTTATGAAGAAAACAAGAAATAGGAAAGCTACATTATGTTTTAGACGCACAGCGACCGCCAAGCGAGGGGCTGAAAGAACTAAAATTTGATCATGGTCGCACAGCAACCAAGCAACAGGCAGCTCGCAAAGCAACCATAGAAGAAACTCAGGTCGCCTAGAGCTCGCCCTGCGACTCATATTAAATCTAGAATTCCAGCACCTTAAGAAGTGAAGCAAATTCAGAGAATGGTGAAAAGTTTGACATGGTGGAGTATATGGTTGGTGTCGTTGGGGTGAATATGTCATTCAATGAGCGTGGTGAAATTGTAATACTCCTGAATGAGAAAGCTATAAATTTTTGTTACATGTTAAAGAAACTAAATAATTAAGTTTTTAGAATCTTCGATTGGTCCCTTTCTTTATAATTTTCCTTTGATAATTTTAATATAATTTGGTTTTCGCAGTGAGAGACTTACACACACATATATATATATATATATATATATATATATATATATTCAAATTAACATGAGGGTGTGGTAGCTCAACTGGTATTGCACTAGTTGAATTAAATGAGTGTAAACTACACGTCTATGGTTCGACTCCTGGAAAAAACATTTATATATATGTATATATTTATGTAAGCGAATAGTTGATATTTATAAATCAACTTTGATTTATAAATATCAATAATTTGTTTACATTAATAAATTAAAATAAATAAGTCATACACCCTTTTTTTAACAAAAAATAGAAAGAATATTTGTAATAATGATAACATTAATATTCTTAATTAGGAAAGGAATCTATATGTTTTTAAATTACATTATGTCTCATATTTTAGGATTCCTCAATCATCTTCATAGTGTTTTAAGCATGTTATCACACAACAAACTTCCAACCAATATAAAACAAGTAATTCACATACAACATTAAGGCATATGGAGCATTACTACCCTCTACCAATTATCCTTGGTTAATTCATGGCATCACATCACCAGTTAATATCCCCTTGGGTTATCTTTCCCTTTCTTCAAGTCCCATGTCAATTGGACTCTCGATTCATGCATCTCGGTGCAATACAGACCTCACTTTTCGCATTCACTTCAAATCAATACTATTCTATCAAAATTTCCCTATGTACATATTTTCACTTCATATAACGTAGAGCATTGGAAAAGCTTTACAACCTTTCCGACAGCGCCTCAATCCGAATTACGGTTCCCAAGTTATGAAGAAAACAAGAAATAGGAAAGCTACATTATGTTTTAGCCGCACAGCGACCGCCAAGCGAGGGGCTGAAAGAACTAAAATTTGATCATGGTCGCACAGCCCAAGCAACTGGCAGCTCGCAAAGCAACCATAGAAGAAACTCAGGTCGCCTAGAGCTCGCCCTGCGACTCATATTAAATCTAGAATTCTAGCACCTTAAGAAGTGAAGCAAATTCAGAGAATGGTGAAAAGTTTGACATGGTGGAGTATATGGTTGGTGTCGTTGGGGTGAATATGTCATTCAATGAGCGTGGTTAAATTGTAATACTCCCGAATGAGAAAGCTATAAATTTTTGTTACATGTTAAAGAAACTAAATAATTAAGTTTTTAGAATCTTCGATTGGTCCCTTTCTTTATAATTTTCCTTTGATAATTTTAATATAATTTGGTTTTCGCAGTGAGAGACTTACACGCATATATATATATATATATATATATATATATATATATATATATATATATATATTCAAATTAACATGAGGGTGTGGTAGCTCAACTGGTATTGCACTAGTTGAATTAAATGAGTGTAAACTACACGTCTATGGTTCGACTCCTGGAAAAAACATTTATATATATGTATGTATTTATGTAAGCGAATTGTTGATATTTATAAATCAACTTTGATTTATAAATATCAATAATTTGTTTACATTAATAAATTAAAATAAATAAATCATACATCCTTTTTTTAAAAAAAAATAGAAAGAATATTTGTAATAATGATAACATTAATATTCTTAATTAGGAAAGGAATCTATATGTTTTTAAATTACATTATGTCTCATATTTTAGGATTCCTCAATCATTTTCATAGTGTTTTAAGCATGTTATCACACAACAAACTTCCAACCAATATAAAACAAGTAATTCACATACAACATTAAGGCATATGGAGCATTACTACCCTCTACCAATTATCCTTGGTTAATTCATGGCATCACATCACCAGTTAATATCCCCTTGGGTTATCTTTCCCTTTCTTCAAGTCCCATGTCAATTGGACTCTCGATTCATGCATCTCGGTGCAATACAGACCTCACTTTTCGCATTCACTTCAAATCAATACTATTCTATCAAAATTTCCCTATGTACATATTTTCACTTCATATAACGTAGAGCATTGGAAAAGCTTTACAACCTTTCCGACAGCGCCTCAATCCGAATTACGGTTCCCAAGTTATGAAGAAAACAAGAAATAGGAAAGCTACATTATGTTTTAGCCGCACAGCGACCGCCAAGCGAGGGGCTGAAAGAACTAAAATTTGATCATGGTCGCACAGCAACCAAGCAACTGGCAGCTCGCAAAGCAACCATAGAAGAAACTCAGGTCGCCTAGAGCTCGCCCTGCGACTCATATTAAATCTAGAATTCTAGCACCTTAAGAAGTGAAGCAAATTCAGAGAATGGTGAAAAGTTTGACATGGTGGAGTATATGGTTGGTGTCGTTGGGGTGAATATGTCATTCAATGAGCGTGGTGAAATTGTAATACTCCCGAATGAGAAAGCTATAAATTTTTGTTACATGTTAAAGAAACTAAATAATTAAGTTTTTAGAATCTTCGATTGGTCCCTTTCTTTATAATTTTCCTTTGATAATTTTAATATAATTTGGTTTTCGCAGTGAGAGACTTACACGCATATATATATATATATATATATATATATATATATATATATATATATATATATATATATAATATATATATATATATTCAAATTAACATGAGGGTGTGGTAGCTCAACTGGTATTGCACTAGTTGAATTAAATGAGTGTAAACTACACGTCTATGGTTCGACTCCTGGAAAAAGCATTTATATATATGTATGTATTTATGTAAGCGAATTGTTGATATTTATAAATCAACTTTGATTTATAAATATCAATAATTTGCTTACATTAATAAATTAAAATAAATAAATCATACACCCTTTTTTTAACAAAAAATAGAAAGAATATTTGTAATAATGATAACATTAATATTCTTAATTAGGAAAGGAATCTATATGTTTTTAAATTACATTATGTCTCATATTTTAGGATTCCTCAATCAACTTCATAGTGTTTTAAGCATGTTATCACACAACAAACTTCCAACCAATATAAAACAAGTAATTCACATACAACATTAAGGCATATGGAGCATTACTACCCTCTACCAATTATCCTTGGTTAATTCATGGCATCACATCACCAGTTAATATCCCCTTGGGTTATCTTTCCCTTTCTTCAAGTCCCATGTCAATTGGACTCTCGATTCATGCATTTCGGTGCAATACATACCTCACTTTTCGCATTCACTTCAAATCAATACTATTCCATCAAAATTTCCCTATGTACATATTTTCACTTCATATAACGTAGAGCATTATAAAAGCTTTACAACCTTTCCGACAGCGCCTAAATCCGAATTACGGTTCCCAAGTTATGAAGAAAACAAGAAATAGGAAAGCTACATTATGTTTTAGACGCACAGCGACCGCCAAGCGAGGGGCTGAAAGAACTAAAATTTGATCATGGTCGCACAGCAACCAAGCAACAGGCAGCTCGCAAAGCAACCATAGAAGAAACTCAGGTCGCCTAGAGCTCGCCCTGCGACTCATATTAAATCTAGAATTCCAGCACCTTAAGAAGTGAAGCAAATTCAGAGAATGGTGAAAAGTTTGACATGGTGGAGTATATGGTTGGTGTCGTTGGGGTGAATATGTCATTCAATGAGCGTGGTGAAATTGTAATACTCCTGAATGAGAAAGCTATAAATTTTTGTTACATGTTAAAGAAACTAAATAATTAAGTTTTTAGAATCTTCGATTGGTCCCTTTCTTTATAATTTTCCTTTGATAATTTTAATATAATTTGGTTTTCGCAGTGAGAGACTTACACACACATATATATATATATATATATATATATACTATATTCAAATTAACATGAGGGTGTGGTAGCTCAACTGGTATTGCACTAGTTGAATTAAATGAGTGTAAACTACACGTCTATGGTTCGACTCCTGGAAAAAACATTTATATATATGTATGTATTTATGTAAGCGAATTGTTGATATTTATAAATCAACTTTGATTTATAAATATCAATAATTTGTTTACATTAATAAATTAAAATAAATAAGTCATACACCCTTTTTTTAACAAAAAATAGAAAGAATATTTGTAATAATGATAACATTAATATTCTTAATTAGGAAAGGAATCTATATGTTTTTAAATTACATTATGTCTCATATTTTAGGATTCCTCAATCATCTTCATAGTGTTTTAAGCATGTTATCACACAACAAACTTCCAACCAATATAAAACAAGTAATTCACATACAACATTAAGGCATATGGAGCATTACTACCCTCTACCAATTATCCTTGGTTAATTCATGGCATCACATCACCAGTTAATATCCCCTTGGGTTATCTTTCCCTTTCTTCAAGTCCCATGTCAATTGGACTCTCGATTCATGCATCTCGGTGCAATACAGACCTCACTTTTCGCATTCACTTCAAATCAATACTATTCTATCAAAATTTCCCTATGTACATATTTTCACTTCATATAACGTAGAGCATTGGAAAAGCTTTACAACCTTTCCGACAGCGCCTCAATCCGAATTACGGTTCCCAAGTTATGAAGAAAACAAGAAATAGGAAAGCTACATTATGTTTTAGCCGCACAGCGACCGCCAAGCGAGGGGCAGAAAGAACTAAAATTTGATCATGGTCGCACAGCAACCAAGCAACTGGCAGCTCGCAAAGCAACCATAGAAGAAACTCAGGTCTCCTAGAGCTCGCCCTGCGACTCATATTAAATCTAGAATTCTAGCACCTTAAGAAGTGAAGCAAATTCAGAGAATGGTGAAAAGTTTGACATGGTGGAGTATATGGTTGGTGTCGTTGGGGTGAATATGTCATTCAATGAGCGTGGTGAAATTGTAATACTCCCGAATGAGAAAGCTATAAATTTTTGTTACATGTTAAAGAAACTAAATAATTAAGTTTTTAGAATCTTCGATTGGTCCCTTTCTTTATAATTTTCCTTTGATAATTTTAATATAATTTGGTTTTCGCAGTGAGAGACTTACACGCATATATATATATATATATATATATATATATATATATATATATATATATATATATATATATATTCAAATTAACATGAGGGTGTGGTAGCTCAACTAGTATTGCACTAGTTGAATTAAATGAGTGTAAACTACACGTCTATGGTTCGACTCCTGGAAAAAGCATTTATATATATGTATGTATTTATGTAAGCGAATTGTTGATATTTATAAATCAACTTTGATTTATAAATATCAATAATTTGTTTACATTAATAAATTAAAATAAATAAATCATACACCCCTTTTTTTAACAAAAAATAGAAAGAATATTTGTAATAATGATAACATTAATATTCTTAATTAGGAAAGGAATCTATATGTTTTTAAATTACATTATGTCTCATATTTTAGGATTCCTCAATCATCTTCATAGTGTTTTAAGCATGTTATCACACAACAAACTTCCAACCAATATAAAACAAGTAATTCACATACAACATTAAGGCATATGGAGCATTACTACCCTCCTACCAATTATCCTTGGTTAATTCATGGCATCACATCACCAGTTAATATCCCCTTGGGTTATCTTTCCCTTTCTTCAAGTCCCATGTCAATTGGACTCTCGATTCATGCATTTCGGTGCAATACATACCTCACTTTTCGCATTCACTTCAAATCAATACTATTCCATCAAAATTTCCCTATGTACATATTTTCACTTCATATAACGTAGAGCATTATAAAAGCTTTACAACCTTTCCGACAGCGCCTAAATCCGAATTACGGTTCCCAAGTTATGAAGAAAACAAGAAATAGGAAAGCTACATTATGTTTTAGACGCACAGCGACCGCCAAGCGAGGGGCTGAAAGAACTAAAATTTGATCATGGTCGCACAGCAACCAAGCAACAGGCAGCTCGCAAAGCAACCATAGAAGAAACTCAGGTCGCCTAGAGCTCGCCCTGCGACTCATATTAAATCTAGAATTCCAGCACCTTAAGAAGTGAAGCAAATTCAGAGAATGGTGAAAAGTTTGACATGGTGGAGTATATGGTTGGTGTCGTTGGGGTGAATATGTCATTCAATGAGCGTGGTGAAATTGTAATACTCCTGAATGAGAAAGCTATAAATTTTTGTTACATGTTAAAGAAACTAAATAATTAAGTTTTTAGAATCTTCGATTGGTCCCTTTCTTTATAATTTTCCTTTGATAATTTTAATATAATTTGGTTTTCGCAGTGAGAGACTTACACACACATATATATATATATATATATATATATATATATTCAAATTAACATGAGGGTGTGGTAGCTCAACTGGTATTGCACTAGTTGAATTAAATGAGTGTAAACTACACGTCTATGGTTCGACTCCTGGAAAAAACATTTATATATATGTATGTATTTATGTAAGCGAATTGTTGATATTTATAAATCAACTTTGATTTATAAATATCAATAATTTGTTTACATTAATAAATTAAAATAAATAAGTCATACACCCTTTTTTTAACAAAAAATAGAAAGAATATTTGTAATAATGATAACATTAATATTCTTAATTAGGAAAGGAATCTATATGTTTTTAATTACATTATGTCTCATATTTTAGGATTCCTCAATCATCTTCATAGTGTTTTAAGCATGTTATCACACAACAAACTTCCAACCAATATAAAACAAGTAATTCACATACAACATTAAGGCATATGGAGCATTACTACCCTCTACCAATTATCCTTGGTTAATTCATGGCATCACATCACCAGTTAATATCCCCTTGGGTTATCTTTCCCTTTCTTCAAGTCCCATGTCAATTGGACTCTCGATTCATGCATCTCGGTGCAATACAGACCTCACTTTTCGCATTCACTTCAAATCAATACTATTCTATCAAAATTTCCCTATGTACATATTTTCACTTCATATAACGTAGAGCATTGGAAAAGCTTTACAACCTTTCCGACAGCGCCTCAATCCGAATTACGGTTCCCAAGTTATGAAGAAAACAAGAAATAGGAAAGCTACATTATGTTTTAGCCGCACAGCGACCGCCAAGCGAGGGGCTGAAAGAACTAAAATTTGATCATGGTCGCACAGCAACCAAGCAACTGGCAGCTCGCAAAGCAACCATAGAAGAAACTCAGGTCGCCTAGAGCTCGCCCTGCGACTCATATTAAATCTAGAATTCTAGCACCTTAAGAAGTGAAGCAAATTCAGAGAATGGTGAAAAGTTTGACATGGTGGAGTATATGGTTGGTGTCGTTGGGGTGAATATGTCATTCAATGAGCGTGGTGAAATTGTAATACTCCCGAATGAGAAAGCTATAAATTTTTGTTACATGTTAAAGAAACTAAATAATTAAGTTTTTAGAATCTTCGATTGGTCCCTTTCTTTATAATTTTCCTTTGATAATTTTAATATAATTTGGTTTTCGCAGTGAGAGACTTACACGCATATATATATATATATATATATATATATATATATATATATATATATATATATATATATATATATATATATTCAAATTAACATGAGGGTGTGGTAGCTCAACTAGTATTGCACTAGTTGAATTAAATGAGTGTAAACTACACGTCTATGGTTCGACTCCTGGAAAAAGCATTTATATATATGTATGTATTTATGTAAGCGAATTGTTGATATTTATAAATCAACTTTGATTTATAAATATCAATAATTTGTTTACATTAATAAATTAAAATAAATAAATCATACACCCTTTTTTTAACAAAAAATAGAAAGAATATTTGTAATAATGATAACATTAATATTCTTAATTAGGAAAGGAATCTATATGTTTTTAAATTACATTATGTCTCATATTTTAGGATTCCTCAATCATCTTCATAGTGTTTTAAGCATGTTATCACACAACAAACTTCCAACCAATATAAAACAAGTAATTCACATACAACATTAAGGCATATGGAGCATTACTACCCTCTACCAATTATCCTTGGTTAATTCATGGCATCACATCACCAGTTAATATCCCCTTGGGTTATCTTTCCCTTTCTTCAAGTCCCATGTCAATTGGACTCTCGATTCATGCATTTCGGTGCAATACATACCTCACTTTTCGCATTCACTTCAAATCAATACTATTCCATCAAAATTTCCCTATGTACATATTTTCACTTCATATAACGTAGAGCATTATAAAAGCTTTACAACCTTTCCGACAGCGCCTAAATCCGAATTACGGTTCCCAAGTTATGAAGAAAACAAGAAATAGGAAAGCTACATTATGTTTTAGACGCACAGCGACCGCCAAGCGAGGGGCTGAAAGAACTAAAATTTGATCATGGTCGCACAGCAACCAAGCAACAGGCAGCTCGCAAAGCAACCATAGAAGAAACTCAGGTCGCCTAGAGCTCGCCCTGCGACTCATATTAAATCTAGAATTCCAGCACCTTAAGAAGTGAAGCAAATTCAGAGAATGGTGAAAAGTTTGACATGGTGGAGTATATGGTTGGTGTCGTTGGGGTGAATATGTCATTCAATGAGCGTGGTGAAATTGTAATACTCCTGAATGAGAAAGCTATAAATTTTTGTTACATGTTAAAGAAACTAAATAATTAAGTTTTTAGAATCTTCGATTGGTCCCTTTCTTTATAATTTTCCTTTGATAATTTTAATATAATTTGGTTTTCGCAGTGAGAGACTTACACACACATATATATATATATATATATATATATATATATATTCAAATTAACATGAGGGTGTGGTAGCTCAACTGGTATTGCACTAGTTGAATTAAATGAGTGTAAACTACACGTCTATGGTTCGACTCCTGGAAAAAACATTTATATATATGTATGTATTTATGTAAGCGAATTGTTGATATTTATAAATCAACTTTGATTTATAAATATCAATAATTTGTTTACATTAATAAATTAAAATAAATAAGTCATACACCCTTTTTTTAACAAAAAATAGAAAGAATATTTGTAATAATGATAACATTAATATTCTTAATTAGGAAAGGAATCTATATGTTTTTAAATTACATTATGTCTCATATTTTAGGATTCCTCAATCATCTTCATAGTGTTTTAAGCATGTTATCACACAACAAACTTCCAACCAATATAAAACAAGTAATTCACATACAACATTAAGGCATATGGAGCATTACTACCCTCTACCAATTATCCTTGGTTAATTCATGGCATCACATCACCAGTTAATATCCCCTTGGGTTATCTTTCCCTTTCTTCAAGTCCCATGTCAATTGGACTCTCGATTCATGCATCTCGGTGCAATACAGACCTCACTTTTCGCATTCACTTCAAATCAATACTATTCTATCAAAATTTCCCTATGTACATATTTTCACTTCATATAACGTAGAGCATTGGAAAAGCTTTACAACCTTTCCGACAGCGCCTCAATCCGAATTACGGTTCCCAAGTTATGAAGAAAACAAGAAATAGGAAAGCTACATTATGTTTTAGCCGCACAGCGACCGCCAAGCGAGGGGCTGAAAGAACTAAAATTTGATCATGGTCGCACAGCAACCAAGCAACTGGCAGCTCGCAAAGCAACCATAGAAGAAACTCAGGTCGCCTAGAGCTCGCCCTGCGACTCATATTAAATCTAGAATTCTAGCACCTTAAGAAGTGAAGCAAATTCAGAGAATGGTGAAAAGTTTGACATGGTGGAGTATATGGTTGGTGTCGTTGGGGTGAATATGTCATTCAATGAGCGTGGTGAAATTGTAATACTCCCGAATGAGAAAGCTATAAATTTTTGTTACATGTTAAAGAAACTAAATAATTAAGTTTTTAGAATCTTCGATTGGTCCCTTTCTTTATAATTTTCCTTTGATAATTTTAATATAATTTGGTTTTCGCAGTGAGAGACTTACACGCATATATATATATATATATATATATATATATATATATATATATATATATTCAAATTAACATGAGGGTGTGGTAGCTCAACTAGTATTGCACTAGTTGAATTAAATGAGTGTAAACTACACGTCTATGGTTCGACTCCTGGAAAAAGCATTTATATATATGTATGTATTTATGTAAGCGAATTGTTGATATTTATAAATCAACTTTGATTTATAAATATCAATAATTTGTTTACATTAATAAATTAAAATAAATAAATCATACACCCTTTTTTTAACAAAAAATACAAAGAATATTTGTAATAATGATAACATTAATATTCTTAATTAGGAAAGGAATCTATATGTTTTTAAATTACATTATGTCTCATATTTTAGGATTCCTCAATCATCTTCATAGTGTTTTAAGCATGTTATCACACAACAAACTTCCAACCAATATAAAACAAGTAATTCACATACAACATTAAGGCATATGGAGCATTACTACCCTCTACCAATTATCCTTGGTTAATTCATGGCATCACATCACCAGTTAATATCCCCTTGGGTTATCTTTCCCTTTCTTCAAGTCCCATGTCAATTGGACTCTCGATTCATGCATTTCGGTGCAATACATACCTCACTTTTCGCATTCACTTCAAATCAATACTATTCCATCAAAATTTCCCTATGTACATATTTTCACTTCATATCACGTAGAGCATTGGAAAAGTTTTATAACCTTTCCGACAGCGCCTCAATCCGAATTACGGTTCCCAAGTTATGAAGAAAACAAGAAATAGGAAAGCTACATTATGTTTTAGCCGCACAGCGACCGCCAAGCGAGGGGCTGAAAGAACTAAAATTTGATCATGGTCGCACAGCAACCAAGCAACAGGCAGCTCGCAAAGCAACCATAGAAGAAACTCAGGTCGCCTAGAGCTCGCCCTGCGACTCATAATAAATCTAGAATTCCAACACCTTAAGAAGTGAAGCAAATTCAGAGAATGGTGAAAAGTTTGACATGGTGGAGTATATGGTTGGTGTCGTTGGGGTGAATATGTCATTCAATGAGCGTGGTGAAATTGTAATACTCCCGAATGAGAAAGCTATAAATTTTTGTTGCATGTTAAAGAAACTAAATAATTAAGTTTTTAGAATCTTCGATTGGTCCCTTTCTTTATAATTTTCCTTTGATAATTTTAATATAATTTGGTTTTCGCAGTGAGAGACTTACACGCATATATATATATATATATATATATATATATATATATATATATATATATATATATATGTATATATATTCAAATTAACATGAGGGTGTGGTAGCTCAACTGGTATTGCACTAGTTGAGTTAAATGAGTGTAAACTACACGTCTATGGTTCGACTCCTGGAAAAAAACATTTATATATATGTATGTATATATGTAAGCGAATTGTTGATATTTATAAATCAACTTTGATTTATAAATATCAATAATTTGTTTACATTAATAAATTAAAATAAATAAATCATACACCCTTTTTTTAACAAAAAATAGAAAGAATATTTGTAATAATGATAACATTAATATTCTTAATTAGGAAAGGAATCTATATGCTTTTATATTACATTACGTCTCATATTTTAGGATTCCTCAATCATCTTCATAGTGTTTTAAGCATGTTATCACACAACAAACTTCCAACCAATATAAAACAAGTAATTCACATACAACATTAAGGCATATGGAGCATTACTACCCTCTACCAATTATCCTTGGTTAATTCATGGCATCACGTCACCAGTTAATATCCCCTTGGGTTATCTTTCCCTTTCTTCAAGTCCCATGTCAATTGGACTCTCGATTCATGCATTTCGGTGCAATACAGATCTCAGTTTTCACATTCACTTCAAATCAATACTATTCTATCAAAATTTCCCTATGTACATATTTTCACTTCATATCACGTAGAGCATTGGAATAGCTTTACAACCTTTCCGACAGCGCCTCAATCTGAATTACGGTTCCCAAGTTATGAAGAAAACAAGAAATAGGAAAGCTACATTATGTTATAGCCGCACAGCGACCGCCAAGCGACGGGCAGAAAGAACTAAAATTTGATCATGGTCGCACAGCAACCAAGTAACAGGCAGCTCGCAAAGCAACCATAGAAGAAACTCAGGTCACCTAGAGCTCGCCCTGCGACTCATAATAAATCTAGAATTCCAGCACCATAAGAAGTGAAGCAAATTCAGAGAATGGTGAAAAGTTTGACATGGTGGAGTATATGGTTGGTGTCGTTGGGGTGAATATGTCATTCAGTGAGCGTGGTGAAATTGTAATACTCCCGAATGAGAAAGCTATAAATTTTTGTTGCATGTTAAAGAAACTAAATAATTAAGTTTTTAGAATCTTCGATTGGTCCCTTTCTTTATAATTTTCCTTTGATAATTTTAATATAATTTGCTTTTCGCAGTGAGAGACTTACACGCATATATATATATATATATTCAAATTAACATGAGGGTGTGGTAGCTCAACTGGTATTGCACTAGTTGAATTAAATGAGTGTAAACTACACGTCTATGGTTCGACTCCTGGAAAAAACATTTATATATATGTATGTATTTATGTAAGCGAATTGTTGATATTTATAAATCAACTTTGATTTATAAATATCAATAATTTGTTTACATTAATAAATTAAAATAAATAAATCATACATCCTTTTTTTAACAAAAAATAGAAAGAATATTTGTAATAATGATAACATTAATATTCTTAATTAGGAAAGGAATCTATATGTTTTTAAATTACATTATGTCTCATATTTTAGGATTCCTCAATCATCTTCATAGTGTTTTAAGCATGGTATCACACAACAAACTTCCAACCAATATGAAACAAGTAATTCACATATAACATTAAGGCATATGGAGCATTACTACCCTCTACCAATTATCCTTGGTTAATTCATGGCATCACATAACCAGTTAATATCCCCTTGGGTTATCTTTCCCTTTCTTCAAGTCCCATGTCAATTGGACTCTCGATTCATGCATTTCGGTGCAATACATACCTCACTTTTTGCATTCACTTCAAATCAATACTATTCTATCAAAATTTCCCTATGTACATATTTTCACTTCATATCACGTAGAGCATTGGAAAAGCTTTACAACCTTTCCGACAGCGCCTCAATCCGAATTACGGTTCCCAAGTTATGAAGAAAACAAGAAATAGGAAAGCTACATTATGTTTTAGCCGCACAGCGACCGCCAAGCGAGGGGCTGAAAGAACTAAAATTTGATCATGGTCGCACAGCAACCAAGCAACAGGCAGCTCGCAAAGCAACCATAGAAGAAACTCAGGTCGCCTAGAGCTCGTCCTGCGACTCATAATAAATCTAGAATTCCAGCACCTTAAGAAGTGAAGCAAATTCAGAGAATGGTGAAAAGTTTGACATGGTGGAGTATATGGTTGGTGTCGTTGGGGTGAATATGTCATTCAATGAGCGTGGTGAAATTGTAATACTCCCGAATGAGAAAGCTATAAATTTTTGTTGCATGTTAAAGAAACTAAATAATTAAGTTTTTAGAATCTTCGATTGGTCCCTTTCTTTATAATTTTAATATAATTTGGTTTTCGCAGTGAGAGACTTACACGCATATATATATATATATATATATATATATATATATATATATATATATATTCAAATTAACATGAGGGTGTGGTAGCTCAAATGGTATTGCACTAGTTGAGTTAAATGAGTGTAAACTACACGTCTATGGTTCGACTCCTGGAAAAAAACATTTAAATATATGTATGTATTTATGTAAGCGAATTGTTGATATTTATAAATCAAATTTGATTTATAAATATCAATAATTTGTTTACATTAATAAATTAAAATAAATAAATCATACACCCTTTTTTTAACAAAAAATAGAAAGAATATTTGTAATAATGATAACATTAATATTCTTAATTAGGAAAGGAATCTATATTCTTTTATATTACATTCTGTCTCATATTTTAGGATTCCTCAATCATCTTCATAGTGTTTTAAGCATGTTATCACACAACAAACTTCCAACCAATATAAAACAAGTAATTCACATACAACATTAAGGCATATGGAGCATTACTACCCTCTACCAATTATCCATGGTTAATTCATGGCATCACGTCACCAGTTAATATCCCCTTGGGTTATCTTTCCCTTTCTTCAATTCCCATGTCAATTGGACTCTCGATTCATGCATTTCGGTGCAATACAGATCTCAGTTTTCACATTCACTTCAAATCAATACTATTCTATCAAAATTTCCCTATGTACATATTTTCAGTTCATATCACGTAGAGCATTGGAATAGCTTTACAACCTTTCCGACAGCGCCTCAATCTGAATTACGGTTCCCAAGTTATGAAGAAAACAAGAAATAGGAAAGCTACATTATGTTATAGCCGCACAGCGACCGCCAAGCGAGGGGCAGAAAGAACTAAAATTTGATCATGGTCACACAGCAACCAAGTAACAGGCAGCTCGCAAAGCAACCATAGAAGAAACTCAGGTCGCCTAGAGCTCGCCCTGCGACTCATAATAAATCTAGAATTCCGGCACCGTAAGAAGTGAAGCAAATTCAGAGAATGGTGAAAAGTTTGACATGGTGGAGTATATGGTTGGTGTCGTTGGGGTGAATATCTCATTCAATGAGCGTGGTGAAATTGTAATACTTCCGAATGAGAAAGCTATAAATTTTTGTTGCATGTTGAAGAAACTAAATAATTAAGTTTTTTGAATCTTCGATTGGTCCCTTTCTTTATAATTTTCCTTTGATAATTTTAATATAATTTGGTTTTCGCAGTGAGAGACTTACACGCATATATATATATATATATATATATATATATATATATATATATATATATATATATATATATATATATATATATATTCAAATTAACATGAGGGTGTGGTTGCTCAACTGGTATTGCACTAGTTGAGTTAAATGAGTGTAAACTACACGTCTATGGTTCGACTCCTGGAAAAAACATTTATATATATGTATGTATTTATGTAAGCGAATTGTTGATAATTATAAATCAACTTTGATTTATAAATATCAATAATTTGTTTACATTAATAAATTAAAATAAATAAATCATACACCCTTTTTTTAACAAAAAATAGAAAGAATATTTGTAATAATGATAACATTAATATTCTTAACTAGGAAAGGAATCTATATGCTTTTATATTACATTCTGTCTCATATTTTAGAATTCCTCAATCATCTTCATAGTGTTTTAAGCATGTTATCAAACAACAAACTTCCAACCAATATAAAACAAGTAATTCACATACAACATTAAAGCATATGGAGCATTACTACCCTATACCAATTATCCTTGGTTAATTCATGGCATCACATCACCAGTTAATATCCCCTTGGGTTATCTTTCCCTTTCTTCAATTCCCATGTCAATTGGACTCTCGATTCAAGCATTTCGGTGCAATACAGACCTCAGATTTCTCATTCACTTCAAATCAATACTATTCTATCAAAATTTCCCTATGTACATATTTTCACTTCATATCACGTAGAGCATTGGAATAGCTTTACAACCTTTCCGACAGCACCTCAATCTGAATTACGGTTCCCAAGTTATGAAGAAAACAAGAAATAGGAAAGCTACATTATGTTATAGCCGCACAGCGACCGCCAAGCGAGGGGCAGAAAGAACTAAAATTTGATCATGGTCGCTCAGCAACCAAGTAACAGGCAGCTCGCAAGGCAACCATAGAAGAAACTCAGGTCGCCTGGAGCTCGCCCTGCGACTCATAATAAATCTAGAATTCCAGCACCTTAAGAAGTGAAGCAAATTCAGAGAATGGTGAAAAGTTTGACATGGTGGAGTATATGGTTGGTGTCGTTGGGGTGAATATGTCATTCAATGAGCGTGGTGAAATTGTAATACTCCCGAATGTGAAAGCTATAAAATTTTGTTGCATGTTAAAGAAACTAAATAATTAAGTTTTTAGAATCTTCGATTGGTCCCTTTCTTTATAATTTTAATATAATTTGGTTTTCGCAGTGAGAGACTTACACGCATATATATATATATATATATATATATATATATATATATATATATATATATATATGTATATATATATATATATATATTCAAATTACATTGAGGGTGTGGTAGCTCAACTGGTATTGCACTAGTTGAGTTAAATGAGTGTAAACTACACGTCTATGGTTCGACTCCTGGAAAAAAACATTTATATACATGTATGTATTTTTGTAAGCGAATTGTTGATATTTATAAATCAAATTTGATTTATAAATATCAATAATTTGTTTACATTAATAAATTAAAATAAATAAATCATACACCCTTTTTTTAACAAAAAATAGAAAGAATATTTGTAATAATGATAACATTAATATTCTTAATTAGGAAAGGAATCTATATGCTTTTATATTACATTCTGTCTCATATTTTAGGATTCCTCAATCATCTTCATAGTGTTTTAAGCATTTTATCACACAACAAACTTCCAACCAATATAAAACAAGTAATTCACATACAACATTAAGGCATATGGAGCATTACTACCCTCTACCAATTATCCATGGTTAATTCATGGCATCACGTCACTAGTTAATATCCCCTTGGGTTATCTTTCCCTTTCTTCAATTCCCATGTCAATTGGACTCTCGATTCATGCATTTCGGTGCAATATAGATCTCAGTTTTCACATTCACTTCAAATCAATACTATTCTATCAAAATTTCCCTATGTACAAATTTTCACTTCATATCACGTAGAGCATTGGAATAGCTTTACAACCTTTCCGACAGCGCCTCAATCTGAATTACGGTTCCCAAGTTATGAAGAAAACAAGAAATAGGAAAGCTACATTATGTTATAGCCGCACAGCGACCGCCAAGCGAGGGGCAGAAAGAACTAAAATTTGATCATGGTCACACAGCAACCAAGTAACAGGCAGCTCGCAAAGCAACCATAGAAGAAACTCAGGTCGCCTAGAGCTCGCCCTGCGACTCATAATAAATCTAGAATTCCGGCACCGTAAGAAGTGAAGCAAATTCAGAGAATGGTGAAATGTTTGACATGGTGGAGTATATGGTTGGTGTCGTTGGGGTGAATATGTCATTCAATGAGCGTGGTGAAATTGTAATACTCCCGAATGAGAAAGCTATAAATTTTTGTTGCATGTTGAAGAAACTAAATAATTAAGTTTTTTGAATCTTCGATTGGTCCCTTTCTTTATAATTTTCCTTAGATAATTTAAATATAATTTGGTTTTCGCAGTGAGAGACTTACACGCATATATATATATATATATATATATATATATATATATTCAAATTAACATGAGGGTGTGGTTGCTCAACTGGTATTGCACTAGTTGAGTTAAATGAGTGTAAACTACACGTCTATGGTTCGACTCCTGGAAAAAACATTTATATATATGTATGTATTTATGTAAGCGAATTGTTGATATTTATAAATCAACTTTGATTTATAAATATCAATAATTTGTTTACATTAATAAATTAAAATAAATAAATCATACACCCTTTTTTTAACAAAAAATAGAAAGAATATTTGTAATAATGATAACATTAATATTCTTAACTAGGAAAGGAATCTATATGCTTTTATATTACATTCTGTCTCATATTTTAGAATTCCTCAATCATCTTCATAGTGTTTTAAGCATGTTATCAAACAACAGACATCCAACCAATATAAAACAAGTAATTCACATACAACATTAAAGCATATTGAGCATTACTACCCTCTACCAATTATCCTTGGTTAATTCATGGCATCACATCACCAGTTAATATTCCCTTGGGTTATCTTTCCCTTTCTTCAATTCCCATGTCAATTGGACTCTCGATTCAAGCATTTCGGTGCAATACAGACCTCAGATTTCACATTCACTTCAAATCAATACTATTCTATCAAAATTTCCCTATGTACATATTTTCACTTCATATCACGTAGAGCATTGGAATAGCTTTACAACCTTTCCGACAGCGCCTCAATCCGAATTACGGTACCCAAGTTATGAAGAAAACAAGAAATAGGAAAGCTACATTATGTTTTAGCCGCACAGCGACCGCCAAGCGAAGGGCTGAAAGAACTAAAATTTGATCATGGTCGCACAGCAACCAAGTAACAGGCAGCTCGCAAAGCAACCATAGAAGAAACTCAGGTCGCCTAGAGCTCGCCCTGCGACTCATAATAAATCTAGAATTCCAGCACCTTAAGAAGTGAAGCAAATTCAGAGAATGGTGAAAAGTTTGACATGGTGGAGTATATGGTTGGTGTCGTTGGGGTGAATATGTCATTCAATGAGCGTGGTGAAATTGTAATACTCCCGAATGAGAAAGCTATAAAATTTTGTTGCATGTTAAAGAAACTAAATAATTAAGTTTTTAGAATCTTCGTTTGGTCCCTTTCTTTATAATTTTCCTTTGATAATTTTAATATAATTTGGTTTTCGCAGTGAGAGACTTACACGCATAATATATATGTATATATATATATATATATATATATATATATATATATATATATATATATATATTCAAATTAACATGAGGGTGTGGTAGCTCAACTGGTATTGCACTAGTTGAGTTAAATGAGTGCAAACTACACGTCTATGGTTCGACTCCTGGAAAAAACATTTATATATATGTATGTATTTATTTAAGCGAATTGTTGATATTTATAAATCAACTTTGATTTATAAATATCAATAATTTGTTTACATTAATAAATTAAAATAAATAAATCATACACCCTTTTTTTAACAAAAAATAGAAAGAATATTTGTAATAATGATAACATTAATATTCTTAATTAAGAAAGGAATCTATATGTTTTTAAATTACATGATGTCTCACATTTTAGGATTCCTCAATCATCTTCATAGTGTTTTAAGCATGTTATCACACAACAAACTTCCAACCAATATAAAATAAGTAATTCACATACAACATTAAGGCATATGGAGCATTACTACCCTCTACCAATTATCCTTTGTTAATTCATGGCATCACATCAAAAGTTAATATCCCCTTGGGTTATCTTTCCCTTTCTTCAAGTCCCATGTCAATTGGACTCTCGATTCATGCATTTCGGTGCAATACAAACCTCAGTTTTCACATTCACTTCAAATCGATACTATTCTATCAAAATTTCCCTATGTACATATTTTCACTTCATATCACGTAGAGCATTGGAAAAGCTTTATAACCTTTCCGACAGCGCCTCAATCCGAATTACGGTTCCCAAGTTATGAAGAAATCAAGAAATAGGAAAGCTACATTATGTTTTAGCCGCACAGCGACCGCCTAACGAGGGGCTGAAAGAACTAAAATTTGATCATGGTCGCACAGCAACCAAGCAACAGGCAGCTCGCAAAGCAACCATAGAAGAAACTCAGGTCGCCTAGAGCTCGCCCTGCGACTCATAATAAATCTAGAATTCCAGCACCTTAAGAAGTGAAGCAAATTCAGAGAATGGTGAAAAGTTTGACATGGTGGAGTATATGGTTGGTGTCGTTGGGGTGAATATGTCATTCAATGAGCGTGGTGAAATTGTAATACTCCCGAATGAGAAAGCTATAAAATTTTGTTGCATGTTAAAGAAACTAAATAATTAAGTTTTTAGAATCTTCGTTTGGTCCCTTTCTTTATAATTTTCCTTTGATAATTTTAATATAATTTGGTTTTCGCAGTGAGAGACTTACACGCATAATATATATGTATATATATATATATATATATATATATATATATATATATATATATATATATATTCAAATTAACATGAGGGTGTGGTAGCTCAACTGGTATTGCACTAGTTGAGTTAAATGAGTGCAAACTACACGTCTATGGTTCGACTCCTGGAAAAAACATTTATATATATGTATGTATTTATTTAAGCGAATTGTTGATATTTATAAATCAACTTTGATTTATAAATATCAATAATTTGTTTACATTAATAAATTAAAATAAATAAATCATACACCCTTTTTTTAACAAAAAATAGAAAGAATATTTGTAATAATGATAACATTAATATTCTTAATTAAGAAAGGAATCTATATGTTTTTAAATTACATTATGTCTCACATTTTAGGATTCCTCAATCATCTTCATAGTGTTTTAAGCATGTTATCACACAACAAACTTCCAACCAATATAAAATAAGTAATTCACATACAACATTAAGGCATATGGAGCATTACTACCCTCTACCAATTATCCTTTGTTAATTCATGGCATCACATCACCAGTTAATATCCCCTTGGGTTATCTTTCCCTTTCTTCAAGTCCCATGTCAATTGGACTCTCGATTCATGCATTTCGGTGCAATACAAACCTCAGTTTTCACATTCACTTCAAATCGATACTATTCTATCAAAATTTCCCTATGTACATATTTTCACTTCATATCACGTAGAGCATTGGAAAAGCTTTATAACCTTTCCGACAGCGCCTCAATCCGAATTACGGTTCCCAAGTTATGAAGAAATCAAGAAATAGGAAAGCTACATTATGTTTTAGCCGCACAGCGACCGCCTAACGAGGGGCTGAAAGAACTAAAATTTGATCATGGTCGCACAGCAACCAAGCAACAGGCAGCTCGCAAAGCAACCATAGAAGAAACTCAGGTCGCCTAGAGCTCGCCCTGCGACTCATAATAAATCTAGAATTCCAGCACCTTAAGAAGTGAAGCTAATTCAGAGAATGGTGAAAAGTTTGACATGGTTGAGTATATGGTTGGTGTCGTTGGGGTGAATATGTCATTCAATGAGCGTGGTGAAATTGTAACACTCCCGAATGAGAAAGCTATAAATTTTTGTTGCATGTTAAAGAAACTAAGTAATTAAGCTTTTAGAATCTTCGATTGGTCCCTTTCTTTATAATTTTCCTTTGATAATTTTAATATAATTTGGTTTTCGCAGTGAGAGACTTACACGCATATATATATATATATATATATATATATATATATATATTCAAATTAACATGAGGGTGTGGTAGCTCAACTGGTATTGCACTAGTTGAGTTAAATGAGTGCAAACTACACGTCTATGGTTCGACTCCTGGAAAAAACATTTATATATATGTATGTATTTATTTAAGCGAATTGTTGATATTTATAAATCAACTTTGATTTATAAATATCAATAATTTGTTTACATTAATAAATTAAAATAAATAAATCATACACCCTTTTTTTAACAAAAAATAGAAAGAATATTTGTAATAATGATAACATTAATATTCTTAATTAAGAAAGGAATCTATATGTTTTTAAATTACATTATGTCTCACATTTTAGGATTCCTCAATCATCTTCATAGTGTTTTAAGCATGTTATCACACAACAAACTTCCAACCAATATAAAATAAGTAATTCACATACAACATTAAGGCATATGGAGCATTACTACCCTCTACCAATTATCCTTTGTTAATTCATGGCATCACATCACCAGTTAATATCCCCTTGGGTTATCTTTCCCTTTCTTCAAGTCTCATGTCAATTGGACTCTCGATTCATGCATTTCGGTGCAATACAAACCTCAGTTTTCACATTCACTTCAAATCGATACTATTCTATCAAAATTTCCCTATGTACATATTTTCACTTCATATCACGTAGAGCATTGGAAAAGCTTTATAACCTTTCCGACAGCGCCTCAATTCGAATTACGGTTCCCAAGTTATGAAGAAATCAAGAAATAGGAAAGCTACATTATGTTTTAGCCGCATAGCGACCGCCAAACGAGGGGCTGAAAGAACTAAAATTTGATCATGGTCGCACAGCAACCAAGCAACAGGCAGCTCGCAAAGCAACCATAGAAGAAACTCAGGTCGCCTAGAGCTCGCCCTGCGACTCATAATAAATCTAGAATTCCAGCACCTTAAGAAGTGAAGCTAATTCAGAGAATGGTGAAAAGTTTGACATGGTGGAGTATATGGTTGGTGTCGTTGGGGTGAATATGTCATTCAATGAGCGTGGTGAAATTGTAACACTCTCGAATGAGAAAGCTATAAATTTTTGTTGCATGTTAAAGAAACTAAGTAATTAAGCTTTTAGAATCTTCGATTGGTCCCTTTCTTTATAATTTTCCTTTGATAATTTTAATATAATTTGGTTTTCACAGTGAGAGACTTACACGCATATATATATATATATATATATATTCAAATTAACATGAGGGTGTGGTAGCTCAACTGGTATTGCACTAGTTGAGTTAAATGAGTGCAAACTACACGTCTATGGTTCGACTCCTGGAAAAAACATTTATATATATGTATGTATTTATTTAAGCGAATTGTTGATATTTATAAATCAACTTTGATTTATAAATATCAATAATTTGTTTACATTAATAAATTAAAATAAATAAATCATACACCCTTTTTTTAACAAAAAATAGAAAGAATATTTGTAATAATGATAACATTAATATTCTTAATTAAGAAAAGAATCTATATGTTTTTAAATTACATTATGTCTCACATTTTAGGATTCCTCAATCATCTTCATAGTGTTTTAAGCATGTTATCACACAACAAACTTCCAACCAATATAAAATAAGTAATTCACATACAACATTAAGGCATATGGAGCATTACTACCCTCTACCAATTATCCTTTGTTAATTCATGGCATCACATCACCAGTTAATATCCCCTTGGGTTATCTTTCCCTTTCTTCAAGTCCCATGTCAATTGGACTCTCGATTCATGCATTTCGGTGCAATACAAACCTCAGTTTTCACATTCACTTCAAATCAATACTATTCTATCAAAATTTCCCTATGTACATATTTTCACTTCATATCACGTAGAGCATTGGAAAAGCTTTATAACCTTTCCGACAGCGCCTCAATCCGAATTACGGTTCCCAAGTTATGAAGAAAATAAGAAATAGGAAAGCTACATTATGTTTTAGCCGCACAGCGACCGCCAAACGAGGGGCTGAAAGAACTAAAATTTGATCATGGTCGCACAGCAACCAAGCAACAGGCAGCTCGCAAAGCAACCATAGAAGAAACTCAGGTCGCCTAGAGCTCGCCCTGCGACTCATAATAAATCTAGAATTCCGGCACCGTAAGAAGTGAAGCAAATTCAGAGAATGGTGAAATGTTTGACATGGTGGAGTATATGGTTGGTGTCGTTGGGGTGAATATGTCATTCAATGAGCGTGGTGAAATTGTAATACTCCCGAATGAGAAAGCTATAAATTTTTGTTGCATGTTGAAGAAACTAAATAATTAAGTTTTTTGAATCTTCGATTGGTCCCTTTCTTTATAATTTTCCTTTGATAATTTTAATATAATTTGGTTTTCGCAGTGAGAGACTTACACGCATATATATATATATATATATATATATATATATTCAAATTAACATGAGGGTGTTGTTGCTCAACTGGTATTGCACTAGTTGAGTTAAATGAGTGTAAACTACACGTCTATGGTTCGACTCCTGGAAAAAACATTTATATATATGTATGTATTTATGTAAGCGAATTGTTGATATTTATAAATCAACTTTGATTTATAAATATCAATAATTTGTTTACATTAATAAATTAAAATAAATAAATCATACACCCTTTTTTTAACAAAAAATAGAAAGAATATTTGTAATAATGATAACATTAATATTCTTAACTAGGAAAGGAATCTATATGCTTTTATATTACATTCTGTCTCATATTTTAGAATTCCTCAATCATCTTCATAGTGTTTTAAGCATGTTATCAAACAACAAACTTCCAACCAATATAAAACAAGTAATTCACATACAACATTAAAGCATATGGAGCATTACTACCCTCTACCAATTATCCTTGGTTAATTCATGGCATCACATCACCAGTTAATATCCCCTTGGGTTATCTTTCCCTTTCTTCAATTCCCATGTCAATTGGACTCTCGATTCAAGCATTTCGGTGCAATACAGACCTCAGATTTCACATTCACTTCAAATCGATACTATTCTATCAAAATTTCCCTATGTACATATTTTCACTTCATATCACGTAGAGCATTGGAAAAGCTTTATAACCTTTCCGACAGCGCCTCAATCCGAATTACGGTTCCCAAGTTATGAAGAAATCAAGAAATAGGAAAGCTACATTATGTTTTAGCCGCACAGCGACCGCCAAACGAGGGGCTGAAAGAACTAAAATTTGATCATGGTGGCACAGCAACCAAGCAACAGGCAGCTCGCAAAGCAACCATAGAAGAAACTCAGGTCGCCTAGAGCTCGCCCTGCGACTCATAATAAATCTAGAATTCCAGCACCTTAAGAAGTGAAGCTAATTCAGAGAATGGTGAAAAGTTTGACATGGTGGAGTATATGGTTGGTGTCGTTGGGGTGAATATGTCATTCAATGAGCGTGGTGAAATTGTAACACTCCCGAATGAGAAAGCTATAAATTTTTGTTGCATGTTAAAGAAACTAAGTAATTAAGCTTTTAGAATCTTCGATTGGTCCCTTTCTTTATAATTTTCCTTTGATAATTTTAATATAATTTGGTTTTCGCAGTGAGAGACTTACACGCATATATATATATATATATATATATTCAAATTAACATGAGGGTGTGGTAGCTCAACTGGTATTGCACTAGTTGAGTTAAATGAGTGCAAACTACACGTCTATGGTTCGACTCCTGGAAAAAACATTTATATATATGTATGTATTTATTTAAGCGAATTGTTGATATTTATAAATCAACTTTGATTTATAAATATCAATAATTTGTTTACATTAATAAATTAAAATAAATAAATCATACACCCTTTTTTTAACAAAAAATAGAAAGAATATTTGTAATAATGATAACATTAATATTCTTAATTAAGAAAGGAATCTATATGTTTTTAAATTACATTATGTCTCACATTTTAGGATTCCTCAATCATCTTCATAGTGTTTTAAGC
>JALAZF010001286.1:0-31281 GCA_022829125.1 Lathyrus tuberosus
TTTAAAAAAGAAAATAGTTTATACTACCTTATTACACCTGATACACCAAAATAATCTAAAATCAACATACAAAGTACAAAATATATATATATATATATATATATAGGGTTCATATCCTATGACAATGTTATTTTTAATGTGAAAACATGAGAATGAATCTGAATCATTAGATTTTAAAATAAATGGTTGAGATTATGTGTGGTTTTTGTTTTTTTCTCTCTCCCATTATTAAAATAAATGATGGAGGAGAGAGAAAAAAAACTAACACATAATCTCCACCATTTATTGTTAAAATCTAGTGGTTCAGATTCATTCTCATGTTTTCACATAAAAATAGCATTCTCATATGATACGTTCCATATATATATATATATATATATATATATATATAGGAAATGCTAACATACACTCAAAATTAGTAGGCACCAAATAAAAATAAACTACATCTATTTTTTTCTTCATCTTTCTAATGTGGGTCTCACTAAAAAATGATGGGCCCCACACAAAAATATACTAAGGTGTATGTTGCTAATGCACACCTACATGAGTGTGTATTAGCATGACCCATATATATATATATATATGGGTCATGCTAATACACACTCATGTAGGTGTGCATTAGCAACACACAAAAATACACTAAGGTGTATGTTGTTAATGCACACCTACATGAGTGTGTATTAGCATGACCCATATATATATATATATATATATATATATATATATATATATATATATATATATAGTATTATATCGTATGAGAATGTCATTTTTATGTGAAAACATAAGAATGAATCAGAATCATTAGATTTTAAAATAAATGGTGGAGATTGTGTGTGATTTTTATTTTTCTCTCTCCTCCATTATTAAAATAAATAATGGAGAAGACAGAAAAAAAACTGACACATAATCTCCACAATTTATTTTAAAATCTAATGATTCAGATTCATTATCATGTTCTCACGGAAAAATGACATTCTCATATGATACGTATATTTAAAATAAATATTTTTATCTAAAATATTTGAAAGTCTTGATGTCTTTCTTCTAAAAATTAGAGAACTTGGTCTTTCTCGTCCAATATACAATCCCCAAACATTTTTTTACTAATGTTTCCTCAATTTTCTTATTTATACAATATTTTTCTAATACCATAAATATATGACTTTACAACTAGGTATGACAATATAATTTGTACCCGACGATATCCACCTAAATTTGATTATAAAATATGAGGACGTATCGGATAATGGAAATATTAGTACCCACCCGATTCCACCCCGTTTATTTTATTATATACTTTATTATTTAGTTTTGATAATTTAGAATATTTATTATGTGGTTAATGTTTTGATATTTTGAGTTGTAGATTTTATTTAAAATATTTGAAATATATGTATATAATTTTTTGAGATTGTTTTATTTTAAGATTTGTAATGTAATTTGATTTTGGAAAAAATATTTCTATTAAAAAAATTGATTTTACTAAATAAATGGTCGGGGCGGAAATACTTGAACCTAACCCGAATATGTTTGGGACGGGTTTGCATTTTAATTCTCCATCCTCGATGGAGATTGGGGTGGGAAACATAATTGTTTGGGGATCCGGGTTTGGGGGAGGTAAAAACCGTCCCATCGCACCCCATTGCCATGCCTAGTATTAAGAGATCTAACAATAAAAAAAAAATCGCATTGTTCTAATGATGAAATGAAAGAAATTGTTCCACGATAGTTTCAACTAATTTTCAAGTAACTTTAAAATTAAAAAAATGCAATTTTTATCATCTTTGCTCTTTGATTTGCAAATTTAAAGATGTTTCTCACTTTATTCTCACATCACAACTTTCTTACATGTAAATATCATTTTGATGGGTTTGTATATTCAATTGTTGTATCATTCCAAAATTTCATTCATTTTCTTTCAATTTCAAATCGTCTTAGTCTATCTTGCTTAAGATGCTTTTTCAACTTTTCTATCATTGATTATGTTCTGAGCTGGCAAAAGGCTAATGCCAAATTCAACTTAAATCAACTCCACTTGAACCAAGGTATAAAATTCAGCTCACAAAGAAAACAAGGTACATTCTTCGATCTACACTTTACACACAATACTCATCTTAAATCTTGAATTGACTTGAGCGTTGTAGAGCTAACCATGCAGATCCGCCCCACGCCGTCGTAACGGAGATCAACACCACCGATTCAAGGCATCTATTTCATCAAATGTATTCATTTCTGGTTCTTGAACAAAATAGTGGCGCTGTCTGTGGGAATCGAATTTCGATTCCTACAATTTACACAATTTCCAATCCAATCTCTGAGTTACCAGTTTGTAATCTCCTCAGGTCACCAATCAAGAGCATTTGGAAAGGGCATCACTACCTGGCTAGAGGGACTACTTTGGAGGCTTTGGCATCAGCAAGAAGAAAGAGCAACTACAATTTGTCCATGGTATCTGCAAAATACATATCACATGTATTAAAAAACTCTAGGACTCCATCTTCACCAAATATCCCTTTCCTCTCCTCCTGGTCGACTGTGCTCTTAATGACGTAAGTGTTAATCCATATTTTCTTGACCTCGATAAAGGGCATTTCACCGGGCCTAACCCTTCCTCATAGCCGAGACCTTGAAATTAGGAAGACATGTCTTCTTTCATCGCCACCTCACCAGGGGAAAGAAACTATTATTTGGTACGATAGGAAAGGGCATCAAATAAGAAATGGGATGATGACCATTACTTCAAGAATGAGCCCTTGAAGAAGCAGGAAGACCCCGCAAATTAGTAGCAAAAAGTAAGACGAGCCTCCTACGTACGAGGATTCACTAGCAAGAAGCACTTCAAAAGATTGTCCCAGTGCTAGGTAAACTGATCGAACTAAGGGTCATCCAAGTGAAAGTCGGTGAGCCTTTGATCACGATAATCATCCTAAAAAGTGCAGACTAGATAAAAGAGGTTGAAAAACAAATTGAGCAAGGGTCTTCAAGACTTATTCTCGACACACAACTGGATGGCGTCATATAGGCCCAAGATCTCGGGTGAAGCTGAGAAAGAGCAACTTTCAAGTGTTTTATAACGACAAACTCAAATTTGGAGAAAGGTATCCATAATCATTATAGAGAGGGACTACACAGTCATCAAAGAAACTGCATACCCTCTTCTCCGGGCTCACTAAAAGAGCATACCATTCTAGAGGGTCGCCGACTACGATGCTGACAACCTCTATTGTTGCCTTGGTGTTCGGGAATAACGGGGTGCCCACCACCTCCAAACCTACCCAACCATACCTTACTTAATCGGTCATTTTCCCCAGCTTCATGCCTCTCTGGTCTAGATGATCTGCTTTAGAATGGTCACCAAACGTGATCCAAGACACTACATCCAATACACATCGAAAATCCAAATGGTTCTTCACCTCAACAATACTAGGTTTACGGCCAGTGGTTCTCATGATGAGCTGAATGAATTCGCCGACATGTTTCCTTATCTGCTGGATATCTTATATTTCCTCCACAATCAAGACGAGAGGTTGCATAGAGACCTCAACGTAACTAGAATATCCACTGAAGTTCAATAAAAGGGAATCCAACGAGTTTGATGAAGAAGATCCTTCCTCTAAGGAATTTCCAGATACCCTTTCTAAGTTAAAATTCGTCAGATAAGGATATCACTTCCAGACCCATGCGATCAGATGCGAGAAGAGGAAGATAAGAATAAGGAGACTCCTCCATTCCTGTAAAAGAAGAGGTATCACGTCTGAAACCTCCCCATAAGTTAATGGTGTTATCACTCATTCTAACTAAATAATAGGAAATGATGAAAGATAAAAGCTAAGTTGAGGGAAATACCTGGTTGGGAGAGATTGATAATGTAGAATGAATGAAGAAGGCATATATTTTTGATGAGGGAACTTGAATAAATATGATTGATACTCCCACAAAATAAATATCGACACAGTTTCTCAAGGAAATGACGATGAATAAGCTTGAATTTCAAGGATTGTGAAAAGTACCCAAAATGCTAAACTCTCCCTATTTGTACGCAAAGGCGATTGGACAACACTCATCATCCAAAGAAAGAGGTTACAATATATCAACATTCATATTTCTCCTTGGGAATACAAGAAAACTCGAGTGCACTATAAGCCTCTCTATGCCCTAGCCAGATCTAGAGAGATATTTTTATGATCTCCTAAATATGACCCGATGGATCTATATGATAGAAGAAGGACCATTATCTTATGAAGGAACCACTTTAAGAGGGAACTTATGAAACAAGAAATGATTGATTTTCATAGATTTAAATAGTATATTTTCTTGTGAATAAAATTCTTGAAAGCTTTCTCCTTAAAGATAAGAGATAAACATCATCTTGTAATAGTTGTGTTTATATACATCAATATTAACATACACGTCACTGAATCAACTACCTTCATAACTCATACTACAAATATTCATGAACATATCTACTACATAAATAATTGTTATATGAATGTCTTTACAATGCAGTAATAGAATTAAAATGAAAAATGTTTAGTTTAGCAGTTTTGAAACAAAATTCTTACAAGTCTTGAGTGAGGAGGATGTTTAACCAAATAAAATGTATGCTAATATATGAATTTGAGTTGGAAAAATATTAGATAAGAATTAGATGATACACTTAAATGTTTATAGTAGGAAATTGTAAACATGAACTAAATACTCACTCATTCTTAGTAAAAATATATATAGGATCTTTATAAGATGAATGGCTTAACGAGTTAGGAAACTTTCAATGACCTCTTAACGATGAGATGGATCTTAACGAGTTAAAAATATAGGAAACTTTCAATGAGATGGATCTTTAAGTTCTACATTTGGGATAACCTCTTAACGAGTTAGGTTCATCTCCATTAACTAGTCACCACACAACCACACATAGAAAGATTGACATGATGCATATAATAAAATTATAGTTATCTCTCAAAAATAAAAGTTTCCATGATCATTATATCGACACCTTAATGCCCATTTTTTCATAATTATAACATGTTGGATTATGAAATATTTATTGTTGTTAGTACATAGTAACAAACAAATATATGCATTCTGATACAAAATATAAAATCCATAAAATTAATTAAACATACATATCAACGCATAGAGCTGAAGTGCTTATGTTTATACTTTATAGTATGAAATTTCAATCCAAAATAAGAGACAAGAACTATACTAACACATACCATTAAAATCATCAAAAAATCAATACAATTTTGAAATTTTTTAATTGAATACACACATAAGTTGCCTCCTATTAATTTTTATCATAAATATAAAATTTCAAGAACAAGATCCATCTCATTGATAGTTTTTTAGCAAGATCATCAACCATATATTATACGCAAATGAAAATCATAAAGTGAAAAGAGAATTGAAAAATTTCTTCTAAGTTAATAAATAATCCAAAAACAAACACGCATATAGTCATATATTTTTAAATTAAATGGTCTTTAAATTGGGTACAACCCAATTGTTTATCATTTATTATTGACGAATAATTAACCTCTCATGCCATCAAGGTTTGATAAAACTAGTATGAGATACTTGTTGAATGTACGGATCAAGCTCTCACCTTTGCCCCTTAATTTTCAGAATCAATGGGTTTTGTCACCCTGTAAATATCAGCAAGAGATCTAAATTTCTTCATCTTCTTTGGTCGAAAAATCCCATTGATCTTCTTTGTATTGGATCTACGATCAACCTCTTCAGATGAGATTTTCTCCCCCCTTTCAACCCGAGTGTCAGTAGAACCATCATCATTCTTCTGGATTTCATTTTTTGCTTTATCATCCCCCATTTCATTCAAGCGAGGTTTCATCAGTTTGCGTTGACGCTTGCTTCCCATAGGGTATCTTTGTTGTTAATCGCGTATTTTCTGAGGGTATTCGATGATGGAGTTTGGTTTTTGTGAGAAAGAAATGCCGAGAGAGGATGGAGAGAAAACGGCGCCTCACCTCACATTAGAAAATATAGGGTTTAAGGTTAGTTTTGTAAATTTATGGAAGTTAATATTCACACACCGATGGATCCAGAACCCTAGTACAATGAATGAAAAATGAAATTTAAATCCTTTTGGGTTACTCTTTCAAGAAAAAGAGGCTGAAAATGTAAGATATGTAAGCATATGGGCTTTTTTTATGTCAGGAAGTTCACAACCCCTAAAAAAATACTAGTAAAATTAAAATTAATGACGGGAAAAATAAAATACCTCTCTAAATGCAAGGTTTACTATGTTTTAGTTATTTTAATTGTGTACTCATATTGTTGTTATGTGCAAAGACTTTATTGTCTTTGACTAGTTTCTTTTGTAATCAAAGCTATTTTGTTGTATCTGTCCAGGACCGACCCAATAGACAAAGCCCAATAAATAAGGCCCAATAGTTGGATGAGGGATGGTCACTAAGAATGTATGCCATCCTATTAGTCTCTTCATGAAATTACTAGGCACAATCTACCAAAAATGATCAAACGGTTAGCCGTATTTTACTCGCATACAATGCCACCCAAAAATCCTATTTAAAGAAGAATGCGCACCACTCTTACAATTAATTTTCCATCCAAACTTCATTTCTTACTCTCTTACAGACTTGAGTGTTGGAGTTATAACCATACAAGTCAACCCCCGGTCAATTACATCAGAAACCCAAACCATTGGAACTCTCTATGGATCTTGCTTTACCGATCTTCACACAGTTCTAGATTAGAACATTGTCGTAGTATGTGGGAATCAACATGTGATTCCTATAAATTCCATGATCGATCGTTTCTCAGTTCAACTAAATAAGGACCAGATCTCTTTCAATAGAAGCACATATCTCCATCTTTACTCAAATTCCTCCAAATTCGGAATCGAACCACTCACATATAAAACCCTGGATGATGATAGCTTCCAAAACCACTCGTTCCTCCGTTCAACGGAAAATGACCATAGCTGGCAAAACGGCTAGAAACACTTTGTTTCCTTCTCATCGAGGGACATAAGATAGGTCTTGATGACGACTTCATCCGTTTCTCCACCGTCGAGCCTGGTTGGGCTAGATTGATAATTGAGAGTATATGAATAAGGCAAAGATTTTTTTACTAAGGCATTGCAATTGCTCCGATTGATACTCCCAAGAAAGAAAAATAGAAGGAGTTTCTCAGGAAAGTGACGATGAATATTCTTGAATTTCAAGGATTGTGAAAAGTTCCCAAAACGCTCAACTTCCCCTATTTTTAGGCGAAGGAGATTGAACAACTCTGATCAGCCAAAGAACGGTGTTACCACATCAATAGTCAAATTTCTCCTTGGGAATAAAGGTTAACCCGAGTGTACTCGAGTACACTATAAGACTCTCCATGCCATAACTTGTTGCATCAACATACATGTCAGAAAAGACTGGAATGTTTCAATGATATAATTGCATTTAATGCGCTTGTCCTTACTACTTTTTCAATTGACTTCATGCATTTTAGTTCTGACTTTCATCGGACATTATCCTAGAGGTCGGACAAACCACTGAAGGCATCCCCGACTCACTTATTCCTCAACAAAGCCTTGGGGGAAATTTTTCTGGACTGATCAAAGACCTAAAATAGATAAGGCCCAATTCACCTCAATTCCACTAAACTTGACGCAAAGTATAAAACTCAGCTCACTCAAAAAGCAATGTACATTATCTGATATCCACTTTACATACAACATCCATTTGGAATATTTAACTGACTTAGACGTTGGAGTGCTAACAATGCAGGTTCATCCCATGCCGTCGTAATAGAGATCAACACCGCTGATTCAATGCATCTAGTTCATCAACTGCATATATTTCCGATTTTTGAACGGGACATATTACAACCTCTTAAACTCAAGTTCTATAATTTCCATATGCCCCTTCATATCTCACGTGAAAACTATCTAATCTCTAAGATCTTAATGCTCTAATACTTGTTGATATAAACTGGTATCTATGGTTTAGAAAATAAATGAGTAATCACATAATTAATTTGATAAGGAGTTTTCCACCACTATATTTCTAGATCTAGGGTTACCAACATAGAACACACAAAAACTAAGAAGAGAGAAAAAATAAAGTTTCTGAAATATTCCTTAATTCAGCAACAGCCAGAATTGGCTTTAAATACAAGGACCCTATTGGGTTAAGCTAATGGGTCAAGCCCAAAACAGAAAATAATATTAGCAAGAATATATAAATAAACTACTCATTTTAAAATATAGTCATTCAGCCACTTGGGCTTAAGCTTGGCTCGTATGGGTCTGTTAACATTACTATCCGGTCCAAAAGACTCCTTGACCTCAAGGTGGGATTTAGAAACAGCTTTGGGCCTTTGGAATGAAGAAGCCCAATTAAGTGGCCCGTTGGAAGAAGTAGAGGGACGGTCCGGTATGTAATTGGTGTGGGTGGAAGAATTTTGAATTGAAATTGGGTGGGAGTTAGCTGGCAAGCATTTGCGTGGGGAAGTGGATAAGTCAGCATGGGCAGGTGGGTTAGGTAGGATAGGTGGCGGTAAAGTAGATATGGGGGGATTGCATGGGGAATTGGTGGATGGCTGAGATTTAGTGGGGTAAAGAACAAGGTTATCGTGCGGTTGAGGGTGTGTAATGGGAGATCCGTTGGAAGCTCCTAGATCAGAGAGTGGTTTGTGACTTCCAACATCATTAAGACCCACTTGTGAAAGTGGTTGAGTGTTAAAGTCCGGATACTTCTTTTCTTCTTGGTCATTTGTTTCACATGCAACACTCTTAGAAAAAACCAAGTTTTTCTTTTGTGACTCCAACTCTCTCTGTGATAACTCCTCTTCTCTTTTCTCATTAGAAACACGAACAGTTCTCATCTGAGAATTCTTTTCTTCCAATTTCTCACTAGCAACTTCACAAACCTTGCGAGTTCTTTCATCCTCTGAGACGTCGTTTCTTCCATTTTCGCTTTCTTGTTGTGGATCTGGTAGTATGTCGTCTGATGGTTGAAACGCTGGTGGGATGTCTTGCGACGAAGGTTCTGAACCATGGAAACGACGAAGCTGAGACACATGGACAACCGGATGAATCTTTGACGACGACGGCAAATCCAGGCGGTAGGCAACGTTTCCGACCCGCTGAATAATTTTAAAGGGGCCAAAGTATTTCTTCGCCAGCTTTTGAGAAAGACGACGCTGAACGGAAACTTGACGGTGAGGTTGGAGGCGCAGCAAGACCAGATCTCCAATGGCAAAGGTACACTCTTGACGACTTAAGTTTGCTTGTTTTTCCATTTTCTTTTTACTACGCTCCAAGTTCTGTTTTATGATGGTAATGAGTTCTTCACGTTGTTGCAGTGTGGCATCTACGTCTGGTACAAGAGAAGACCCAGCGCTATAATGAGGAAAAGTTGGAGGTGGACGGTCGTAGAGAGCTTCAAAGGGTGACATACCCAGAGAACTGTGGAAAGCCGTGTTATGCCAAAACTCCGCTAAGTGTAAGTACCTAAACCAAAGTTTTGGTTGTTCACTTGTAAAGCATCTTAAATATGTTTCTAGACATCGATTCACGACTTCCGTTTGACCGTCGGTTTCAGGGTGGTACGCAGTGCTGTACTTTAAGGATGTTCCCTGTGCACGAAACAATTCCTTCCAGAAGGTGCTGAGAAAGAGTGGGTCTCGATCGGATATAATGGACTTTGGAACACCAAGCAGCCGACAAACCTCAACAGAAAACCGCAAGGCAAGATCTTTTGCTGAAAACTTGGAAGGGAGTCCAATGAAGTGGCAAAACTTCGTGAGTCTGTCGCAAATCACCCAGATCACGGTGTGGCCTAATGAGACAGGTAGATGTGTTATGAAATCCATTGTTATATCTTCCCATACCTGTGTAGGAACTGGTAATGGTTGGAGAAGACCTTGTTTTTTTTGTTGTGAGATACTTGTTTTGCTGACACACTGAACAAGCCTTAACAAAATCTTTTGTGTCTCTGTAAATGCCAGGCCATAAGAAGGAAGAGGACAGACGAGCCAAGGTGGGTTGAAGGCCAGAGTGACCTGCAGCTGGTGTGGAGTGATATTCCCTGATGAGATTCTGTCGCAACTCTGGTACAGGAGGTATGTAAAGCTTATCTTTATAATGTAGAAGTTCATCCCTAATCTGAAAAAGTGTATGTGAAGTTGGATCCGTCAGAACCTTGCTCATAAGATTTTTTCCTTGTTGCTCTGTTTTGTAGTAATTCTTGAGTTGTGTAATGAGGAGGGGGATTGGTGAGGAGATAGACATGAACAGAACTGCTTCTTCAGTGTTGATACGACTTAACGCATCGACAACTTGGTTAGACTTTCCAGGTTTGTAGAAAATATCAAAGTGAAATCCCTGGAGTTTTGCAGCCCATTTTTGTTGTTCTGGAGTTTGGACAGTTTAAACTAGGAGGTTTTTTAAACTCTTTTGATCTGTATATATATGAAAATGTCTGCCAATCAAATACTGACGCCATTTTTTGACAGCTTCTGTTATGGCGTACATCTCACGAACATATACTGAAGAGGCTTGGAGACGATTGCACAACTTTTTGCTGAAGAAAGCCAAGGGATGTCCTTGTTGAGACAAAACAGCTCCAATGGCTACTGCTGAAGCATCGGTCTCGAGCACAAAAGTCTGGGAGAAATCTGGAAGAGTCAAGACTGGAGTTTCTGTCATTATTTTTTTCAATGTTGTAAAAGCTAATTCAGCTGATGTACTCCTAACCAATTTAGTGGAACGTAGTAAATCGGTGAGAGGAGCGGCGAGAGAGGCGTAATGACGAACAAATCGTCTATAAAACCCGGTGAGGCCTAAAAAACCCCTGAGAGTCGTGAGTGTGCGTGGTCTCGGCCAATTGATGATTGCTTGAATTTTGTCTGGATCAGGGGTTACACCTTTGCTTGAGATAATATGACCTAAGTAATCAACACTAGGAACGGCAAAAACACATTTTGAAAGTTTGGCATAAAATTGATTAGATAATAATAAATCTAAAATCAACTTTAAATGCTGAGCATGATCAGAAATGCATGAACTGTAAATTAAAATGTCATCAAAGAAAACAAGAACAAACCGACGTAGGTAAGGTCGTAATAAATCATTCATTGCGGATTGAAAAGAACTAGGAGCATTAGTTAGACCAAAAGGCATAACCAAAAACTCATAGTGCCCGTCAAACGTTCTGAATGCAGTTTTGTGTGTGTCCTCTGTTGCAACCCTGATTTGGTGATAGCCAGATCGTAGGTCAATCTTAGAAAATATAGTGGCAGAACCCAACTCATCAAAAAGTTCATCAATGGTAGGGATAGGAAAACGGTCACGGACTGTTACTGGATTAAGTGCGCGATAGTCCACGCAAAAGCGCCAAGAACCATCTTTTTTTCGCACTAAGAGTACAGGTGAGGAATATGGGCTGTTACTAGGTTTGATGATCCCCTCATGAAGCATATCACGAATGATAGTGGTCATTGCCTCTTTTTGTGAATGGGGGGTAGCGATAGGGTTTTACATTAACTGGGGCAGTGTTGGGGACAATGGGAATGTGATGATCATGTGGGCGAGAAGGTGGTAGTCCTTGGGGTTGTTTGAAAACAGCAGTATGGGATTTGAGGATGGACTTGATTTGGGCTGGAAGTGATTGGGGTAAAGAATTGAGAAGGTCTGTGGTTGTTTTTGGGTTATTGGATGGATCCTCAATTGCTGGCTGGTAGATGAGAAGATGCATGGAAGCAATTGAATCTGTATGAAGAAGGTGGTAGATTTGGTTGTAAGATGAGTGGGTGGGTAGTGATTTAGGATCACCTGAGATAGTAATTTCCTTTTCTTGATAGGTGAAAGAGATCTTTGGGATTGAGAAATCAGCCAAGATAGGACCTAGTGTTCTTAACCATTCCATACCAAGAACAACATCTGCACCTTCAATAGGAAGCAAATGAAATGGAATAAGAAATAAGGTGTTTTGTAAGGTGATAGGGACTTGAGGACAGTGAACTGTGCAGGATAACTTAGAGCCGTTACCAACCATCACAGAAAAATTAGGGATTGGGTTTGTTGGAAGTTTGAGGTGTTGGGCGATTCTTGGTTGTAAAATATTGTGGGTACTACCGGTATCAATCAGAACTGTCACTGCTAAACCGTTCACTAAACCTTTAAACTTGAGTGTCTTGGGGGAAAAATGGCCACTAACAACTTGTGGGGATAGCTGGAAATAAGTATCATCAGATTCAGTTGTGGGTGCAGTCAATTCCACCGTTTCTGTTTTTTCTTGTGTTATGGTTTCCTCATCGTCCTCCATTAACAATAAAAATTTTCCCGATGAGCATCGATGGCCAGGAATGAACTTGTCATCACAATTGAAACACAGCCCTTGGGCACGCCGCTCTTGTAGCTGGGCGTTGGACAGGCGACGAATAGGTAGTTTTGGGGGTGGGTTTGAAGGTGCTGGAACTGATTGTGGGTCTTTGGGTGGGGGTTGATTTGTAGTTGGTGTGTTGGATAAATTTGTGGGGCGCTGATAGGTGTTAGGGACAGGCTTTTGAAATTTTGGTTTTGCATCTTTGATTTTGGACTCAATTAATTTAGCTAGTCCAATGGCTTGAGAGATAGAGACTGGTTTATGGATAGCAATTTCATTTTGAATAGCAGGGGCTAATCCAGATATGAAACAATTTAGAATGGCTTCTTGAGATAACCCAACAACCTGAGTTCCTAATTTTTCAAATTCTGCTTGGTACTCAACAACTGAACCCACTTGTTTTAACTTGAATAATTCAGCTTGGTGATTAGCATACGTGGAGGGTCCAAAGCGCAACTTTAATGCTTTAATAAATGCTGGCCAGTCGGTTAACAACTCACTTTGATACATCCATTTAAACCAACACAAAGCTTCACCTTTCATATAAAATGACATCATAGACAGTCTATGTTCAGCTGGAACATGATGAAAATCAAAATATTGATCTGCTTGAAATAACCATTCTAATGGATTGGAGCCATCAAACATAGGAAGCTCTAATTTGGGGGTGCGGAATGTTGTTAAGGGTGGGGTTTGATGGAATTGAGTGTATGGGATTTGCTGGAACATGGGAATATTATAGTTTGGTGAGAGGGGTAAGGTATTGGTTTGAGTAACGAAAGGGGAAGAGAAAAATCGGGGAATATGGGTAGGTGTTGGTCGAAAAGGGGCGGTGGTTATGGTTGGCTGCTGAAGGGTGTTCGAAAGCGAACCAGAATGCAACATAGGGCTATAGGGTGGTTGCATGATTTGGGAATTCTGCAAAGAGTTTGCAGCAGTAGGGATGGGGCTGGTATGGGTTATGGGGAGTGAAAGAGAGATGGGAACTTGAGTAATACCTGAGCTGGAAGCTGCTGTTGTTGGAACAGCGGTCACATTCTGCTGTTCTCTTTGTGAAGCTAATTTGTTAAGCATTGCCATAATGTTTTCATATCTTGAATCTGAAATCTGCTTTTCATTGTCCATACGGGTCTGAATCAGCTCCAGATCTGCAGTTGTCTTGTCAAATCGTTCGTCCATTTGCTGCTGTGTTTGAGTCATGGCATTGTCAAGATGGACATGAGCTGTTTGGACAGCTTCATCTATGATATCTCTAGGGTTGGGAGGTTTGGGAGGGGGAGCCATGAATCCAAAGGATGAAAGCACCAATTTGATAAGGAGTTTTCCACCACTATATTTCTAGATCTAGGGTTACCAACATAGAACACACAAAAACTAAGAAGAGAGAAAAAATAAAGTTTCTGAAATATTCCTTAATTCAGCAACAGCCAGAATTGGCTTTAAATACAAGGACCCTATTGGGTTAAGCTAATGGGTCAAGCCCAAAACAGAAAATAATATTAGCAAGAATATATAAATAAACTACTCATTTTAAAATATAGTCATTCAGCCACTTGGGCTTAAGCTTGGCTCGTATGGGCCTGTTAACATAATTACTTTAACATTTGAACAATGATTTTCAAAATATAGAAAATTGTAGTATAATATACACTCACAATACAAGCAAAAATAGAATAAAAAAATAAAAGATTCATATTCATTAAATTAAATTTAGGAGTTTTGATCTCTTCCTTTTGATAAGATAACTCTGTCTCGTCCGATATATATACAATCTCTAAATAATTGTCTACCATTTTTTCTTGACTTTTTCTAATACATTTAAATGTATGTCTAATAAAATAATTGTTGCCTAAAACATAACAACTAATGGTTGCTTCCTAATATGAGGTTTAACAATGGGTCAATTATAAATTATCAATGTAAAAGAAAAAGAATGATTGTTGGTTTAAGTTTGACTGGTGCAGGATTAGAAGTTGAGAAAATAAACAAATTATTTTTAGATGAAAAACATTATTCATAAATAATAATTACTATCTTATTAATAATAACTCATAACTACATTATTATTAATTAATAGTTTTTGTTTCTGTATATTTTTGAAAATAACGCACCACTAAGATAAATCCATATATTTTTGGAATCAATTTAAAACTATTTAAATAAAACAATTTTCTTAAATTTTTCAACTCGTCACGTCTTAAAATTCCGTATTAATCATATTCAGACTCTTTAGAATTTCTAACAACTCATAAATCATATATTTTTTAAACTGAATTAAGAGCATCTTGTCACCAAAGAGAAACTAAGCATCTCAAATAGGTAGACACACAAAAAACTCTCTTCCTATGGCCATAACTCATAAATATAATATAAAAAGAAGAAACAAAATATAAACACGGGATTGCAAATAGGCTAGGCTTTAGAAGACCTGAGTCTGACCTACGATAAACTTACAAGGTCTGAGTTTGGCCTATGACCTACTATAAGCTTTTTTATTGGTCTGTCTTGTCCTTTTTAAAAGTCTGGTCTGATCTGAAAACCTATTTAAAAACTTGTTTCTTATTAAGGTTTTCAATTAATCCATATTGCTTAAGAAGCCTTATATGTCAGTCTATATGTGCATATATAGGCTAACCTATTTAACATTTTTTCTAATATATATGCATACGTAGGTTAACCTATTTATCATCTTTTCTAATATATATGCATACATAGGTCGCCATATTTAGACTATTTTTAATATATATGAAAATATAGGTCGGCCTATAAGGCTTATGTTGTGAATTGACGTCGTCAAGAACAAACCAAAATATGAGAAAAATATTGAGTTTCTTGAACAAACACAAGAAACCCTATTAGGTTTTACAAAAGGGAGAGAAGAACGAAGAAGAAGAATAAGAATTGGTTAAATCTGTTTTTCTATTCACTTTCTCAATAAGGCTTCAAAGATTACATGTGAATACAAACAATTAACCTCTCTCAACAACCTGAGATAACTAGTCTATTTATAGACTACTAAGCTAACTTAACAATTGGGATTAGAAGCAAGGACCAATTTGACATACTAACTTAGTTACAAGTTAATATATTTCGACATTATGCTCGAACAGACTTCGACTATAACATACAAAACTCTTGTCAAACCATGAAGCTACCCTTGTCGACAATAGAGTTCGATCCAAATACCACAAATCTTCACCTTGGAACAAACTCTATAACAAGGGAACAAACTAACTTTTATCATGCAGTTTATCGACTGCATATAGTGGAAAAACTTTCTACTTCATCATGCAATAACATTGTTATCAGTCGAAACATTTAACACTTAGACTTCTCCATGCTCGATTATCTCTCTGACGAAGTGCAGCCTCACATCAATGTGCTTGGTTCGCTCATGATAGGTTGAATTCTTCAACAGGTGTATTACGCTTTGAATATCACATTTAACAGCGATAACTCGACCTTGAAGTTTCAGCTCCTTAGCAAAACCATCAAGCCACAATGCTTCTTTCACAGCTTCAATGAGGGTGATATACTCTAATTCAGTGGTTGATAAGGCAACAACCTTCTGAAGTGTTACTTTCTAACTGATTGCTAAGCAAAACATAATGGACACATATCCAGAAATAGATTTTCTGGAATCCATACAACCTAGATAATCAGAGTCGACAAATCCTTCGATTTCGACTTTGTTATCATCACCACAAGGTCCACCATAAATCAGGACTCGACTCAGAGACCCATTTATGTACCTAAGAATCCACTTTAATGTTTTCCAGTGTGCCTTCCTAGGATTGGCCGTATACCTGCTTGCAAGGCTCACTTTGTATGTTATGTCTGGCCACGTACATACCACAACATACATCAAAGAACCTACTATACTAGCATATGGAATTCTATTCATATAAGCTTTTTCGACTTGAGTACTAGGACTTTGAGTCGTACTCAGTTTGTACTGAGGATTAGTCGGTGTTAGAACATGCTTTGAATTCGATATACCAAACTTGTCGATAATCTTCTTCAAGTATGTCTCTTGAGATAAGCATAATATCAACTGATTTCTACCTCTTCGGATGTCAATCCCAAGAATTCGGGAGGTAGCTCCCAGATCCTTCATGTCAAACTCCTTATCGAGTTCAACCTTCACCTTCATAACATCTTCGACACTGTTGCTTGCTATAAGGATGTCATCCACATAAAGCAACAAAATAACAAGTAATTTTCTAGGTCGAAATCTGAAGTAAACTCAGTGGTCGAACTGGCTCCTAGTGAAAACAATGTGTGGCATGAAATTGTTGAATCTCCTATTCCATTTCCAAGGAGATTGTTTCAAGCCATTCAAAGACCTATTCAGCTTGCATACATAATCTTTCTTTCCCTTTTCTACATACCCTTCAGGTTGCCTCATCAGGATTGTTTCATATAGATCACCAACATGAAGGTTGTCTTCACATCCATCTGTTCAAGTTCTAGGTCGAACTTTGCCACCATGGCTAACAACATTCCAATGGATCTATGCTTTACAACATGTGAGAACACATCATTGAATTTGACACCTTCTTTCTGAGTGAACCCCCTAACAACCAACCTTGCCTTAAAACACTTCGACATCACTCATTCGATTTCTTCCTTAACCTTGAAGATCCACTTACAACTGACTAAGCTGGCCCCTACAGGTTTCTCGATCAGCTCCCAAGTGTTATTATCATGAAGAGATTTCATCTCATCATCCATGGCTTTTATCCATCCAGTCTTGTCTCGACTCCTCATAACTTCTTTATAGTCTCTAGGTTCTACGTCCAGAACCTCACTTATAGAGATTAAGGCATAAGCTATAAGATTTGCATAACCAAGTCTCTGAGGTGGCTTGATGACTCTTCTCGATCTGTCTCTTGCCAGCAGGTAGTCATTATCAGTCTCCTTATCTTCGACAATAACTTATTGTTAGATGTCAAACATGTTATATATTTGTACTTGATACTTGGCATTTTTCATTACTTTCATGTCTTAATTGTGGATTTTTGTTGTGGATTATTATTGTTCTTTATGCATTATATTTATACCTTTGGTGCTTGTAATTTGTGTGCTATTGTGCAGGAATGTGCACTAACTGATCAAAGCAAGAAGACACAAAAAATAGATGCAAGCTGCTAAAGAAAGAGGAAAACAATAGCTGGCTCGCTTTGCGAACCATGGCGAAGTCACCAGCGAAAGTTCGCTTTGCGAACTCTGGCGAAGCTCTCAGCGAGCAAGGCAAGGGCAAAATGACCCAAAATTCGCTTTGCCAATGTTTTGGCGAGTGGTTCGCTTTGCGAATGAATGGTTCGCTTTGCGAACTCACGATGACAGCCAAGGGCGGTTTAACTTTCAGAAGGCACTTAAGGTGCCATTTTCTTCATTCGCTAGGCGAATGGATCATTCGCAGTGCGAATGCATCAGATCCCAAGTGTACTATAAAGTGTTTTTTTACATTTTCTTGGGATCATAACTTGATATTTTCACACCAAAGCATACTTTTCTGAGTTTTGATCATCCAAGAGTGATTTTTCACATAGAGAAGCTGAAGTCGCATCCGATCTCAATTATTCGACGCAGATGTTCTTTCATCTCCTCTTGAAACTTGTTATCTAAGCTACCATGACAATGTGTAGCTAAACACCTCTTGTGTTAAGATTAGAGGTAGTTAATCTTGCTTATATGTATTTCTTTTGATCTTTTGTATATGAACAAGGTTGATGATCAATATATGATGAAGTTGTTTATTCTTAATGATGTATTTGTGGTTTGAATCACTCTAGACATAGATTTTCCAAATCTTGACATAATATCTTCATCTCTTAAAAGCCAGACTCTAGATATAGATTTAGGGTTTAATATTCGCTTTGTATTGATCTTAACGGTTGTTGTTTCGATTGTTAGCGTGAGACATCATCTAACGATTTAAACATCGATACTCACGAATTTGCTTTAGACATAAACTTATTCGAGAGGATACGCGATTGTATTGATCGGAACTAAGTTCATATGCTTGATTAATCGGATATGTATGAAAAGTATTAGCGAAATCTAATCTTGACATGCTTTTATAAAACTTACAACATCTTTGTTATAGTTTACTTCTTTGCTTCCAAAAATCGATGTTACACAACCAAGAACAATTTGAAAACCCGTTACTTAAAATGTTTTGACTATTGAACGACAAGCATCAAAATATCACGCAATCCCTGTGGATACGATAAAAACACCCCCCGAATTACTCTTCAACAAAATGGCGCCGTTGCTGGGGATTGTTGTTTGATATTGCAAGCATTGTAATAGTTATTTTTGTTTTAAGATTGTTTAACTTTTTCTTGAGCTTCTTGATTTGTTTGGTTTAGTGTGCAGACTCTGTTTTATGCGAGGGAAGTTACCCGCAGACCTACTTCTTTTTTATCCTGAAATCGAAAGAACTGCGCGTAGGTTAAATAGCAGAACAAGGCAGAGGAGGCAACTTGCCAAAGAAAAACGAGAGCGAGACGAAAGTTCAACTTCGACGCAAATACCACAGTTACCGCCAACTATGGCTGCACCACTACCACCACCTGCTTCAGTTCCTTGTACAAATAGTCCGAGACACACTGCACAATTTTTGCGCAATGCTCAGAACAGTCGACATTCAGAAATGAAAACTGGTATCCTCTCGCTTCTATATCAGAATCCTTTTACTGGTATGGATCACGAGGATCCTTTTACACACTTGACTAAGTTCTATGAGATTGCGAGAGCGACTGGTGCACCCGAAGCTGAAGAAGAATCACTGTTTAAGAGACTATTCCCGCATTCCCTCATTGGGAAGGCCAAGGAATGATATCTTGACCAATCTACGGTAATCATGACGGACTGGAACGTACTTGAGGAAAAGTTTTTGGAACGATTTTTTCCACGCAATCGTTTCATGGAGGCTAAGACAGCAATTGCAGTTTTCACTCAAGGTGGCAATGAATCTCTCAACGAAGCTTGAGAGAGATTCAAATCCATGTTGAGAAAGTGTAAAGGGCATGGGTTTGATGAGCTTACTCAAGTTCACATTTTTAGAAATGGTCTTCAATTGGTCCATAAAACATTGTTGGATGCCACCGCGGGTGGATCGTTAATGGCTAAAAGCGTTGAGGAGGCTATTTCTATTATTGACCATATGGCTTTAAACAACCATCAGGGGAACCATAACTGTGGCCCTTCGCAAAAGAAAGTGGGAGTGCTTGAGTTGGGAACTAATGACGCAATTCTTGCACAAAACAAATTGTTATCACAACAATTGGAGTTGTTGATACAACAAATGGCAAAACTTCCACAACAAACAAAAGAGATGCATGAAGTTCCCAACAAAAACCAAATAATAGCAAGTTGTGAGCTTTGTAGAGGGGATCACCCTACCAGTTATTATCCTCCAGTAGTGGAAGAGGTAAATTATGCGGGAAACCAAAATCAAGGATACCAACCTCGACCACCTTATCAACAAGGCAACCAAGGTTACCAACCAAGAGGTAATCAAGGCTATTAACAACCGTGGAGGCCTCAAGAAGTCGGGCCTTCAAATTGTCAACAATACCAAAATTACACTCAACCTCCACAAGTTCCAAGTGGAAATACCAAGATGGAGGACACTCTCACGCAATTTGTGTAAATGTCAATGTCAAATCAGAAGAATACCGATGCAGCCATAAAGAATCTTGAGACGCAAGCCGGACAATTATCAAAACAATTGGCCGACCAACAAAAAGGAACTTTTACAACGAATACTCAACCAAATCCAAAATAACATTGTAAGGCTATTCTAACAAGAAGTGGAAGAGAGATTGACATGGGCATAGGTGAAGTTGTAGTGGAGGAGGAGGAAGTAGTTGAAAAAGAGAAATATAGTGATGAGATTGAAGTAGAAAAAAAGGTTGAGGGTGACTTAGTAGAAAATGAAATGAAAAAAAGTGAGGAAGATGAAAAAAGAAAGAGAGAAGAAAAATTGAAAAATACTAGGAAGGGGAAGGAATCGTTGAGTACTATTCTGATTCAACATTTGCCATATCCTCATGCTCCGTCAAAGAAAGATAGTGCGAGGCACTATGCTCGATTTATGGATATCTTCAAACAATTGCAAATAAACATTCCATTTTCCTAAACTTTGGAGCAAATGCCAAAATATGCAAAATTTATGAAGGATATTCTCACAAAAAAGAAGAGGTATACGGATCAAGAGACTATCATGGTTGATGCTATTTTTAGCGCTATCATTCAACGTACTCTCCCGAGGAAAGAAAGCGATCCGGGACGAGTCATTTTGCTGGTTACGATAGGAAATATCTATGTTGGAAACGAGTTGATCGATTTGGGCTCTAGTATCAATTTGATACCTTTGTCTATTGTGAAATGGTTAGGACAGATGGAATTAAGAACCAATCAAATGACATTGCAACTTGCCGATAAATCCACTACCCGTCCGCACGGTGTAGCGGAAGATGTATTGGTTAAAGTGGACAAATTCTTATTTCCTATCGACTTTGTGGTAATTAAAATGGAGGAAGATGAAGACACTCCATTGATTCTTGGAAGACCGTTTATGAAAACTGCTAGAATGGCAATTGATATGGACGACGGTCTTATGAAAAAGAGTCCAAGATGAGGAGGTTTGTTTCAATCTATTTGAGGCCATGAAGCACAAAAAGGACAAAGGCGATTTTTTTAGAATAGATGCAACGGAGAAGGCGGTTGAAGAAGTAAATGAGCAATTACAAGTTCCAACCCCTTTGCAAAAAGTTCTCACAAATGCTCTTCAAAGTATCGATGAAGCCGAAGAAAAAGATATTGAAAAGTGTTTGCGAGAACTAGAAGAATTGGATGAAATTCCTCCCTTGAAAGAAAGGGTGGAAATTTTGAAAAAAGAAAACAATGAGGAAATTAAGCTTGAATTGAAGTTGTTGCCGTCTCATCTTAAGTATGTTTTTCTTGATGATGAGGGGCATAAACCGGTGATAATAAACACGGAGCTAACCACAATGGAGGAGAAAAAGTTAATGGGTGTTTTGAAGAAGAATCAAGAGGTAATGGGATGGACTCTTTCCGATCTAAAAGGAATAAATCCCTCTTATTGTATGCATCGAATATTCATGGAAGAAGATTTCAAACCGGCCGCTCAACCGCAATGCCGCTTAAATTCTACCATGAAAGAGGTGGTTAGGAAGGAAGTGGTAAAAATGTTAGATGCCGGAATGATTTATCCCATTTCTGATAGCCCATAGGTTAGTCCGGTACAAATGGTGCCGAAAAAAGCGGATTGACGGTTATCCGAAACGAGAAAAATGAGTTAATCCCAACAAGAACCGTAACCGGGTGGAGAATGTGCATAGATTACCGTAGGCTTAACCAAGCTACGAGGAAAGATCATTTCCCTCTCCCGTTTATGGACCAAATGCTCGAGAGACTTTCCGGTCAACAATTTTACTGTTTTTTGGATGGTTATTCGAGTTACAATCAAATTATTGTGAACCCGGAGGACCATGAAAAATTGCTTTCACATGCCCTTTTGGAATCTTCGCTTATAGGAGGATGTCGTTTGGGTTGTGTAATGCACCGACGACTTTTCAAAGGTGTATGCTGTAACAGCCGGGCCGAGACTCCCCCACAGACACCACAGACATTATTACTCACAAGTCAAATCACTAGCCCTCTTCACTACTAGTGTTTTTGCCTCCCGTGGGAATCGAACCGCGTACTTGGGGATAAGTACCCACGTTCAATGCATTCCCACTACCATTTGAGCTACTAGCTCAATTGGTAGTGGGAATGCATTGAACGTGGGTACTTATCCCCAGGTACGCGGTTCGATTCCCACGGGAGGCAAAAACACTAGTAGTGAAGGGGGCTAGTGATTTGGCTTGTGAGTAATAGTGTATGTGGTGTCTGTGGGGGAGCCCGGCTGTTACAAAAAAGGCGCCTTTTATTGTAACAGCCGGACCGGGACTCCCCCACAGACATCACAGGCACTGTTACTCACAAGCCAAAATCACTAGCCCCCTTCACTACTAGTGTTTTTGCCTCCCGTGGGAATCGAACCGCGTACCTGGGGATAAGTACCACGTTCAATGCATTCCCACTACCAATTGAGCTACTAGCTCAATTGGTAGTGGGAATGCATTGAACGTGGTACTTATCCCCAGGTACGCGGTTCGATTCCCACGGGAGGCAAAAACACTAGTATTGAAGGGGGCTAGTGATTTTGGCTTGTGAGTAACAGTGCCTGTGATGTCTGTGGGGGAGTCTCGGTCCGGATGTTACATATGCAAGCAATATTCTCAGATTTGATCGAAAAGACAATTGAGGTTTTTATGGATGACTTCTCGGTTTTTAGGCAATCGTTTGATATTTGTTTGAAAATTTTGGATGCGGTTTTGGAACGGTGCGTGGAAACTAACTTGGTACTCAATTGGGAAAAATGTAACTTCATGGTGACCGAAGGAATTGTGCTTGGCCACAAAGTTTCTTCAAAGGGCCTTGAAGTCGATCAAGCCAAGGTTGATGTTATTGAGAAATTGCCACCACCATTGAATGTAAAAGGTATAAGGAGTTTCCTCGGACATGCGGGATTTTATCGGAGGTTCATCAAGGATTTTACGAAGATAACAAAGCGTTTGAGCAATTTGCTCAACAAAGATAAGTCCTTTGATTTTGATGAGTCTTGCATGGTCGCTTTTAATTCTTTAAAACAAAGTTTGACTACCTCACCCATAATCATCGGGCCCAATTGGAAAATGGATTTTGAACTCATGTGTGACGCGAGCGATTATGCGGTGGGTGCGGTTTTGGGTCAATGGAAAACAAATTTTTTTCATGCTATACACTACGCGAGCAAAGTCTTGAATAAAGCTCAAGTATACTATGCAACAACTGAAAAGGAGTTGCTTGCGATAGTGTATGCATTGGAGAAATTTCGTTCTTATTTAATTGGGTTTCGAGTAGTTGTTTACACGGATCACATGGCGATTAAGTATTTGCTCATCAAGCCAGATTCAAAACAAAGGCTAATTCGTTGGATCCTCTTGTTACAAGAATTTGATTTGGAAATTCGTGACAAGAAAGGATCTGAGAATTTGGTGGCGGGTCACTTATCCCGCCTTGTAAATGTTGAAGTGACCAAAAAAGAATTAGAGGTCAAGGAGGAATTTCCAGACGAAAAGTTGTATATGGTGCAAGTTAGACCATGGTTCACCGACATGGCTAATCAAAAAGCCGCCGGATTAATACCGGATGGTCTAACTCACCATCAGAAAAAGAAATTTTTATCGGACGCCAAGTCTTTTGTTTGGGATGAACCATATTTGTTTAAGCTTCGTGTCGATAACCTTTTGAGAAGATGTGTGTTAAAACATGAAGCCACTAGCATACTTTGGCATTGTCACAACTCTCCTTATGGAGGGAATTTTAACGGAATAAGAACGGCAACGAAAGTCCTCCAATCTGGCTTTTATTGGCCTTCTTTATTCAAAGATGCGCATGCGCATGCGCAAAGTTGTGACAAGTGTCAAAGGAGTGGTTGAATTTTAAAGCGGCATGTAATGCCTTTACAAAACATGTTGGAAATTGAAGTGTTTGATTGTTGGGGAATCGACTTTGTTGGACCTTTTCCATCATCATTTTCCAATGAGTATATTTTGGTCGCAGTTGATTACGTATCCAAATGGGTAGAGGCAATAGCTTGTACTAAAGCGGATGGAAAAACTGTGATAAAATTTTTGAAAAAAAAACATTTTTTCTCGATTTGGTACTCCACGAGTGTTGATAAGTGACGGAGGATCCCACTTTTGCAACACTCAGCTTGAAAAAGCTTTGGAGCAATATGGTGTAAAGCACAAAGTTGCAACACCATATCATCCTCAGACCAATGGGCAAACGGAGGTATCAAACCGGGAAATTAAAAGAATTTTGGAAAAAACGGTGTCATCCTCAAGAAAGGATTGGTCAAATAAGCTAGATGATGCTTTGTGGGCTTATCGAACAGCTTTTAAAGCCCCGATTGGTCTCACACCTTTTAAATTGGTCTATGGTAAAAATTGTCATTTACCGGTGGAGTTGGAACATAAGGCATTTTGGGCCTTGAAATTTCCAAATTTGAATCCAACTTTAAGCGGAGAAAGAAGAAAGATGCAATTGCATGAAATGGAGGAATTGCGCCTCCAAGCGTATGATTCCAACAAGTTGTATAAAGATCGAGTCAAAACTTACCATGACAAAAAGATAGTGGCCAAACAGGTTGAAGTAGGGCAGCTGGTCCTACTTTTTAATTCTCGATTAAAACTGTTCCCGGGTAAATTGAAATCTAAGTGGTCTGGTCCATTCCGGATTTGTGAGATCAAGCAATTAGGGGCAATAGTCATTGAAGACACAAAGTCAAATGAGAGTTGGACTGTAAATGGTCAAAGGTTGAAGATTTATCTAGGTGGTGATTTCAAGTGGAATCCCTCTGTTGTGCCGTTTTGCGATCCTTGAGGTTGCATTGAACCGTCGAGCTTAGCCGACGTTAAACAAGCGCTTGTTGGGAGGCAACCCCAACATTGTAAGTATTTATTGCTTTATTTGCTGTTTTAATGATGTTTGATGTTTATAGTGGTTTAGGAAGTGGCAGCAGCGCAGAAAAGATTTTCAAAACCTGTCATGTTCGCTGGCGTTCACTTTACGAACCTGGGGCAAGCATTCGCCAGCCAGTTCGCTTTACGAACTCAGTAAGACAGGGGAAGTGTGTTTGCTGCCACCTTAGTTTAAAAAGGGTTTTAATGTTATGGGTGGGCCAACACTTGGGCCCAACGCCCATATCATTTTCTGAACAATTGAGAGGGAAAACTCTACTCCCACTCTTGCCTCCCTCTCATTCAAACAAAACACTCTCAAGAATTCAATCTCTCACGTGCTCTAGTTTCTCAAATTTCACCCAAATTTTTCCCCAATTTCAATTACAAGTTCAGGTTTGCATCTCTTTTTCTTGCTAATTTTCTGTTAGACATTATGCTAGGGTTGTGGTTTGCATTAGAGACATATATGATTTTAGGGTTTAATTTCTGTTTTAAGGTTTGAGTGATTACATTTTGAATATTGTTCAAGCCTTAGAATAGAGAGGTTATTTTGTGAATGAAACTCTGATGATTGGAAGTATGACTGTGTTTTTCTGAATTTTCGTGGGTTCGCTGCTTTATTCGCCTTGCGAACATGGGCGAGCATTCGCCAGACCTTCGCTTTGCGAATCTTGGGCAAATGTTCGCCAGCCTTCGCTTTGAGAACTCTGGAAGCGAACATATCAGAATGCTGGAATTTTTTTATGTTGTTTCAGTTGTGATTTGCTTTTGGCTGCCAATTCTAATGACTGTGTTTCTACTTTTTGTTGTTTTACTTGTTGATGTGTGCAGATGGCCCCCAAGGTTAACCCCACCAAGAAAAGAAAGTCCCCACATCGCGACAAGTGCTAATCCAATTTGACGAGACTCGCTTTAGAGGTGCCAAACAAGCAGCATGATATCTTACCTTGGAAAAAATAAGCATTTTAGCGGAAAAGAGATTCAACTTAAGTGACAGAGGGAGTTATCAGTCTGTGGCTGCACTCTTGGAAGAGAAAAAATGGGGACGACTGATAATTCCAGTTGATAGCTACAATGTAGAGCTTGTCCGAGAATTTTATGCGAACGCCCTTCCTGATGATGGTGTGAGCAGTTTAGTTGGACAACCTTAGTTGGGGGGGAAGGTGGTGAGATTTTACCGTAGAGCCATTAGTATTGTTCTTGGAAGTCCTCTGCCTTTAAGAGCTAGCGAAATTGATGATTACCATAGGGACCTACACCTTCGCAGAGATATTCCACAAATGACCAGAGATCTCCTTCGACCGGGAAAAACTGTTGGACTCAACCCATCAGGGGTTGCTATTAGGTACCGACGTGAGGACATGCAACCGTTGGCTCAGCTTATATTGCTTTTGGTAATAACTAACATCAAGCCAAAGTCACATTCGTCCACCATCCCTATACTATTAGCTCACCTTGTCCACAATATCTTGACTAACATACAGATTGATGTGGCCCGTATTATTGCCGATGAGATAAGGGCAATTGTGGAGAGTGGCCTTGGTGGTACCGCTTCTCGGGCGAATGCCCCTCTCGCATTTCCTTGTCTTATCATGTCTTTGTGTGCGGGTGCTGGGGTTGATATTCCCACACGCCGCCAGGTCACTATCCCGTCGGCTATTGATGATCGTTATGTCGATAAATTTTGCAAGGCAAAGGGGTGAGACATCTGGTGTTGGTGCTAAGGCTAGCACAAAGGGTGGAGATGCTTCTGGTTCTGGGTCTCAGAGTTTTTACCCTTATCAGTAGGAGATATGCCAGTAAAACTGGGACTGGATGGCGGCTTCTTAGCTTGCCATGACTGATTTACATGACTCCATGCATGAACTACAGCTGCAGATTCGTGATCCCGCCACTGAGCATACCATGATGACAAGGGAGCAGTTCCTTGTACATGCTGGTTAGCCTGAGGCCTTGCCAGTATTCAGAGGGGGGAGAGGACGTGGCTGATGCTGATGATGATGCTGATGAGGAGGGTGATGGTGCTGAAGTTGAGGTATCTGGTTCTGGTTCTGGCTCAGAGGAGGAGGAGCTTGAGGTGTATGCTTCAGAGTCCGAGGAGGACTGGTTTTTTTGTTGTGATGATTTTGTACTTCCTTTGAGCATCAAAGTGAAGTTTTCTTGTATTCTGTTTTTTATTTCAGTTTTCAATTGATGTACTCTATCCACTTTGTTGAATTATTTTGGTTATTATGATGTACTTGTATCCTTTTGTGGTACTTTTGACTTTGTAGGTGTGTTCACACCAGTACATTTTTACTATTATTATTAGTAATATATGTTGTTTTTCAGTAAATTTTTTCTGTTTTTAATTTTACTAATATTTCGGTTTTAATTATTGTTATTAAGAGTTGAGTTCTTTAGTTTACGAATGCTCAACTTTTAAATTGTTGGTATGCTTTTGTGTTAATTGTTGTTATTAAGAGTTGAATTCTTCAGTTTACGAATGTTCAACTCTTAAGTTGTTAATATGCTTTTTATTGTTTTTTGTTGGTAATGCTTGTAGAAATTAATATTTCCAACTTTTGGATGTTTTGTGGAAGAAACTTAGGTTGGTGTTGATTGTGCATCAAAGAAGATTCCTCCAAGATTGGATGGCTATGATAGTACTTTAAGCATGATGTTGTGGCAAGGTACATAGTTACCTAGTTCTAGAATTTAGAATGTATTGGAACTTTGTTGTCTTTGTACAAATGAAAATGTTGTTTCTTGTTACAACTCTATTTGATTGCTTGTGTCATTTAGGTCCAAAAACCACAAAAGTAAGAAACCTCCGTGTTGTACTAAATGCTTTGGATTGATGATGAATGTTGTTTTATACTTATAATTCATGCTTTATCTTGCTTGTTGTTTTGAAATTATGGAAACATAGAAATGATCAAGGCAGTGTTTGTGCACTTTGAGTATAACCATCATTCCAAAAACACTTCAAGTCACCTTGTGAGTGTGCGCATATTTTAAACCTCTTTTGAGCCGAAATGAAATTGTTGTTTGAATCATGAACCCGATTTTAACCCGTTTTTTAAGAGCATTTAAGCTAAAATTATGGCAATGTTGAAGTTGGGGAGAATGGTTTATTTTGAAAAGAGAGAAAAAGGTGTTGGTGATACAATGCATTCTAAGACAAATAAAAAAGAAAAAAAAAAGACAAAAAAAAACAAAAAGAAAAGAAAATCAAAAGAAGAGAATGCATTGTGAAAGAAAGAAATAAGGATTGAACAAGATTGAAAATTTTGAAAAAGAATGCTCTTCATAGTCTTTACCCTTTCTTGTTTCAATGGCCGTGTACATATGTCCCTTGTTTTTAACCCCGACCAAGTTACAACCGATAAAATCCCTTAGTGATCTTTTGCTTCCATAATTTCTTGCGATCGATTAGATATTGTATGAATTGCTTAGTATTTGCATCATTTGTCATTTGAGCGAAATTGCCCCGCGGTTGCAAACGCGTTAATTTCCTTCAATCCTGTTACGAAGAGGAGTGTTAGAGTGACATGAGCATGATGGTTTAGTTGTTTCTGGAAACATTGTCTGAGATTTGTTTTAAGAATCAAGTTCTTTTCCATTGTCGATTCTAGGATTATGTAATTGTGCTTTGTTACAATTGTTGTTTTATTTGAGCCGTTTATCCTTTCTTGGATTGAATCAAATGCTCGAGCAAATCCTCTTGTTTTCAATGAGAGGCATACTTTGCTTGAGGACAAACAAATACTTAGTTGGGGAGAGTTGTTAGATGTCAAACATGTTATATATTTGTACTTGATACTTGGCATTTTTCATTACTTTCATGTCTTAATTGTGGATTTTTGTTGTGGATTGTTGTTGTTCTTCATGCATTATATTTATACCTTTGGTGCTTGTAATTTGTGTGCTATTGTGCAGGAAAGTGCACTAACTGATCAATGCAAGAAGACACAAAGAATAGATGCAAGCTGCCAAAGAAAGAGGAAAACAACAGCTGGTTCGATTTGCAAACCATGGCGAAGTCACCAGCGAAAGTTCGCTTTGCGAACTCTGGCGAAGCTCTCAGCGAGCAAGGCAAGGGTATAAAATGACCCAAAATTCGCTTTGCTAATGTTTTGGTGAGTGGTTCGCTTTGCGAATGAATGGTTCGCTTTGCGAACTCACGATGAGAGCCAAGGGCGGTTTAACTTTCAGAAGGCACTTAAGGTGCCATTTTCTTCATTCGCTAGGTGAATGGATCATTCGCAGTGCGAATGCATCAGATCTCAAGTGTACTATAAAGTGTTTTTTTACATTTTCTTGGGATCATAACTTGATATTTTCACACCAAAGCATACTTTTCTGAGTTTTGATCATCCAAGAGTATTTTTCACATAGAGAAGCTGAAGTCGCATCCGATCTTGATTATTCGACGCAGATGTTCTTTCATCTCCTCTTGAAACTTGTTATCCAAGCTACCATGACAATGTGTAGCTAAACACCTCTTGTGTTAAGATTAGAGGTAGTTAATCTTGCTTATATGTATTTCTTTTGATCTTTTGTATATGAACAAGGTTGATGATCAATATATGATGAAGTTGTTTATTCTTAATGATGTATTTGTGGTTTAGAATCACTCTAGACATAGATTTTCCAAATCTTGACATAATATCTTCATCTATTAAAAACCAAACTCTAGACATAGATTTGGGGTTTAATATTCGCTTTGTATTGATCTTAACGGTTGTTGTTTCGATTGTTAGCGTGAGACATCATCTAACTATTTAAACAGCGATACTCACGAATTTGCTTTAGACATAAACTTATTCGAGAGGATATGCAACTGTATTGATCGGAACTAAGTTCATATGCTTGATTAATCGGATATGTATGAAAAGGATTAGCGAAATCTAATCTTGACATGCTTTTATAAAACTTACAACATCTTTGTTATAGTTTACTTCTTTGCTACCAAAGATCGATGTTACACAACCAAGAACAATTTGAAAACCCCTTACTTAAAACATTTCGACTATTAAATGGCAAGTATCAAAATATCACGCAATCCCTGTGGATTACGATAAAAACACCCCCCGAATTACTCTTCAACACTTATGCTTCTTCTTCGATTTCATCTGGGTCATGCAATTAAGCATCACTATGCTCCGCCTCAACAGGAATCTCTTTCTATTCCAGTTTTTCTTCAGAGATCTTTAAACTTCGACCAATGTCATCTGTTTTCATGAAATTCATCTCGACTTCATTGAAAACTACATCTCGACTTGTGAAACACCTCCTGTGACCTGGATCTAGGCACCACAGCCTATAAGCTTTGACTCCTTCAGGGTATCCAAAGAACATACATCTCAGAGCTCTAGGTTCGAACCTGTCTTGCCTAATATGAGCATAGGCTAAACAACCAAATACTCTAAGTCTGTAGAGACTAGATGGATGTCCTGACCATAATTTTGCAGGTGTCTTCATTCCCAAGGCTGTCGAGAGATACCTATTTATCAAGTATGTTGTAGTCACAACAACTTCTGCCTAAAACACCTCCAATCATGCACTTACCAACATGCACCTCACCCTTTTCAGGATGGTTCAATCAAACCTTTTAGCCAAGCCATTTTTTTGGGGAGTCCCTGCAGTAGTTATGTGCCTTACGATATCATATGCAACACAATAGTTGTTGAAAACCTCATTGCAAAATTCAAGACCATTGTTAGTCTTCTACGTCTTGACCTTCCTGCCAGTTTGGTTTTTCGACCACAGTCTTCCAACTTTTGAAATTTTTAAAAGTTTCATCCTTAGAATTCTGGATGAATACCCATAACTTTATGGAATAATCATCAACTATAGATATGAAATACTTTGCACCCGAATGTGAAGGATTCCTTGAAGCCCCCCCAAAGATCAGCATGAATGTAATCAAGGAATCCATGTGTTCTTTGTTTACCATTGTTAAAATTCATTCTACAAGATTTACCAAATACACAAGGTTCACAAAAACTCCAGGTTTTTCAACCTTGTCACCACCCAGCAAACTTTGTTTCTACAATTTGACCAAGTCTCTTTCACTGATGTAACGATCTGTATAATATGTATCTAGAATAATATCATACAAGTGTTATTATTTGGTACTGACACAATCATAAGTACCTATTGCCATCATTTACATACTTGACCAATCATAGAAAAATAAAATACAACGTATAGTACAAGATACAGAAAGTGCCAAAATAAATAAATAAATATCTAAGATCTAAGTATAATATTTGTCATTGTAATGAATACACGTCAGAAGATTACAATAAAAGCTTCCCTTGAAACAT
>JALAZF010001287.1:0-30815 GCA_022829125.1 Lathyrus tuberosus
AACTCACACTTGACATATTATTCTTAACACTCCCACACTCAACAGAAACCCCCCATTGTTACTTACTTAATTTTCACATAGTCACCTTGTTAAAATTTACAAACCATGTGGAGACGAATTTTATTTATTACTTCGACGAGACTAGTACACTTGCAAGAATTGTCATCAATGGTGCATCATACCTAGAGTTCAAAAAAGGAACATGTGGTGGTTTTATCATCATGTAAAGCAAGTACATTACAAACCTCACTTTGTGCTTGTCTAGTTGTATGATTGGTAAACTTGATTGATGAGAATAGAGAAAAATTTCATTGAGCTATTACTATGAAGATAAACAACATACATGCCATAAATTTGGTCAAGAACCTTGTTGCTTATGGGAGAAGTAAACACATAGAGATGAGGTTCCACTACCGTAAGGGGCAAGTAAGCTATAGAAGGCTATGCTTGAAGCATTGTAGAAGTGAATACCAAGTAGCAAACATCATGACTAAGGCAGTATAAGTGTAATTGTTCAAGAAACTTAAAAGTATGGCGGGTGTAGGAAATTTAAGCATAATGAATTAGATTGTGTGTTAAATATATATAACTCATTATTTGTGGTGTGTTACCGGATAAATATGTAAAAGCTTAATTAGTGGAAAAATTTTATTCTAACAGAATTTGTTATGTTAATTAATGTATAAGAAAATTAGTTGGAATTTGTTGAGTTGCTTAGTATGCAAGCAACCTTTATATATACGCTAACATTGTAATTTTCAAAGAAATGCAATGCACCTTTTCATCTTATTCCAATCTTTGTTCTTTCTCTAAATTATTTAGTGTGCAAAGAGTGACTGAGTGGAAGAACACAAGTCTTGAGCAATCCGTGTGTGCTTGTGCATCATTCATAGTGAAGTGAGTGAACATGTTCTTGCTCAAGGTTTTGTTCCAACACTCACAAATTAATGAGAGAATGAAAAATGACGTAAAAGTGAAAATGAATTTGAATACGTGTTAATGACATGTTTTTTCTCTTTTATAGTGAGAGTGATTTAAATAAAAAAAGAAGATGGTAATCGCAATCATTTATTTGATTAATCTAAACATCTGAGAATGCTTCCGAAATGGAATCGTTTGTTTTAGACTGAAATAAAAAAACATATATTTTTTATATTTTTTTTCTTGTTTTGCTTTTAAATATTTTATCTTAGGTTCTTGTTGTGAGTTGCCGTTCATAACAAAAATAAATTCTTTCGTATTTTATTAGATGTTAGTGTTTTATTTACAAAATAACTTTTCTTAAAAATAAATTTATTTAAAATTTTAAATAATAAATATAAGTTTATTAAAACTGGAAAATATAAGTCAGACAGAAAAAGATGATATTGACTACCCATATGGGAAGTTGGTACATGTGCGTTGTCTGTATATAACGCACGGATGTTTGTAGTTAGGTTTAAAATGAAAGAATAGAAATTGCGAAATATTAAATAATTAAGAATTTGATATTTTAGTGATCAAAATGAGATAGAAATACAATATCATTAATAAAAAAAAGTAATAAATAAAAAGAGGTAGAGTTAATAAGCATTGAAATTGCCTTTTAGTATAAGAAAGGTTCTTGCGTCCGCACGGGTATGAGAAAAAGTATGAGATGTAATATTAGACATTTTTTGTTTGGATCTAACTGATTATATTTCGTGTCACTTTGTGAAGTATTTCATATTTTAAACATTATAGTGAAAAGATTGTAATATATAATAATCAAGATTTTATATTTTATATTTTCAAGGAATATTTATGCATACTTTCTTGTTTGAATCTAATTGATTGTTTTTTGTGTCACTTCATAAACTTTGTTATATAACAGTGAAAAATTAGAATTTAACTGATTGTCTTCTGTGTCACATCATTGAAAGCATTATATATACTTGTTTTTTTGTGTGGAATTTAACAGGTTGTGTCCCGTGCGAATTTATAAACTATTTCAAAATATATTCCAGCATTATAACAAAAAGCTTATACATAAGCACTTATATGCTAAATGGTTATAGTAACTTATACATAAGCACTTATATGTTAAATGATTATATTATAAATGCATAATTTAGGTTGGTTATCCAAAAAGGGCCCTATTTAATAGTGCTGCTGAAAAGAGCTTAAGAATATGGGAATGAAAGAAACAGCGCACAAGCACTTTAATCAACCAATTAGGTACTTAACAACTTTACATTCGCAGACCAAACATTTGCCAGTAATTTAATCATATACAATTGCAGAAACTATCAACATACCCTTGATGATATCCATGTAGTTATAGTTCTGACTGAAATCATTTACGTCGAAAAATTCATAAATTGACCAATGTGACATGTTTCTTACTGTAGATCCACCACCATAAGAAACCTTCTAAGTTGGAAATTCCATAACTCTTCCACCTTCAGTAGGAAACATTTCATTGTATTTTGATGACTGGGGTATTTTGGAAACCTTCCTCGCACTGAAGAAGATTTTGTATCGGAAGCTTTCTCGCCCGAATCTGACTTCAATGAGATCAGTAGCTTCAAGGCCTACTTTTACACCAGTGAGAAGAAATCTTTGATGTCACGAGACAAATGCATTTGCAGTGTGTATTGGTAGATCGCATTTTCGATAGATTAGAGTGCGAGAATGGTTCCCGCAAGATATAAAATGACACACTTGAAGCTCATCCTTTAGTTTTTCTTTGTCCTATAAATGGTACTGGTTCTTCCTTAGGATATCCTCATAATTCTGAAAATCTGTAACAAATGAAACCAACATTACAGAGAATTCTTAGTTTCAAATACAGTGAATACGATTTAGGTATAAAGAACAAAATAAGATGATAACACATAGTTATTAGCTATTAAGTACATAAACATTTGATAATTTTATGATTATTTCATTAATGTAATATTAAATATTGTAAAGAATTGGATACCAAAGCTTACGTACTGACCATCCCCAAGAGTTACTCAAAATGATGATTTATTATCTGAACCCGCGAAAAATTGTACAATTGGATTGTATAATGTATTAGCAAGGATGAATAGGTGGTATAGGACAGTGACAAAACATGTAACTTGAAAATCGTGAAAAAAAAGTCACTATTAAAGGTAGATGAAAAATAAATCAGTAACTAATTTTCTGTAAAAAATGTAAAATTAATTAAATACTCTAATTTAGTACAGAGTTGATACTTAGTTGTTGATACATGAAACTTGGTTGTTAATACATGGAGAAATATAACTTAATTGTGGTAATTAGGATTGACAAAATTATGAGATAGGCATTGTTGGAAAGAGTATTTTATAAGTATGAACATTTGAAGTTTGAATTATAGGCAAGGAAATAAGAAATGATAGAGTATTAGTTTTAATAATAGTAAACAGAAGTTGTAATGCATCAGTTGGATTTAGTGCACCACTTGCAAAGAGTTTCCCCATATTATAAAAGCAAATTAACAATGGATGAGAAATATAACTGCTACAAATAGGTAAAAAGGGGGGAAAAAGGCCTATTAAATGTTAAGTGAACAATGCTACGACTTCAGCATCAATATATGAATGAAAAATTGCCCATTTCTCACTAAAGAATTATTGGGCTAGATTCAAAGGTTTACCCTCCTGAAGAATCTGGTATAATGTAATATGTAGCCCACCAACAAACTATCATGTTCAATATGGAGCCCAACTACAACCTAGTCACACTGTCAATACTGCATATGCTCTTCCACTTTTTTTTATTTGACAGACAATGAAATTTCCATTATGAGTTCATCATACATCCATATTTTGTGCTAAATGTTTGTGTGTGCTGATAATAACATGTCAAAAGTAGGAAAAAATTAAAAACTTGCAATAGCTACTATAACCTCCCAATTACTACCTAATCATCCATAACTGTCTACTTAGAAAAAACCATCGCCTCAAGCACAATTTACTACTTGATTCAACAAACAAAATTTCCTCCTTGGCTGCATCAGCATGTATTCATCCTAATAAAACCTAATCTTGGAACAGTCGCACAATCGCGACCTCAATATACTCTACTATGCAACAATACCTGAAATAAAGCAAACCAATGGAAATAACCCACAACCAACATAGAGGCTATACCATAGCGAGTAAATAAAACATTACAAGAGATACATCAGGGGAACAAAACAACCACGTGGAAAACTAACACTTACCATTAAACATTGCAACTTTTGACACATGATGACAACCACAATTCAGTCTTGGTAAGTTAATTTTAAGAGCTTCAGTATAGTATAAGGTTGAGTCAACTCAAGCATTTAATTGGCTATGATTATAATCCTTTTCAGGTAAAGGATCTGTCATCAGCAGATGAATTGTTCCTAGAGTCTTGAACATTGTTTTTGTTGTTGAAAGAAACAATCTTCTCTTCTTAAAATACAGCTGGTGTCATAATAGGCTTCACACCCCCGAAACTTACTTCATTAGACTTGTGATGATGATGATGATTAACATGTGGATGAGGGTGATTATGTGTAATGGTTGATATATTATGCTCCACATTCTCCTTCTTGCTTTTGTCCTCTAGATGGTGATTAGGAAACAAACTTCCCAGAACAACCTGATACATGTACAAGATACTATAAGCAAACCAGCGAGCCCACCACCTAATACTCGACCATCTTGACCTGCCAAAGAGACGCTCATCCCACCAGATATGCTTTTTGTAATTGCATCATCAGTTGGCATAAAGGAACCAAATATGGAAAGAATTTCAAACCGTCCCTGTAAAAGCACATGGTGTGAGGTATGAAACTTGAAGATAATTGTAACAGCAACTTAGTATGAAGTTAACAAAATTATGCCATCGAAGGATGAGTTATCTTTCTAGAGTAGAAAAATGCAGCTCATAAATGAGCTTTCCCTTCAAGGATATTCATGTAAAACTAATATATAATATCTAGAATCAATACATAAAATACAAGAGGACAAAGGTATCCCTTTCCACTTCCGTTAAATTGCAACATCTCCATGCGCAAACCGTTAAATTGCAATAACATATCATATTCTAAAATTGTTCAGATGAATGATGAGATAAAACATGAAGAAAAAGACGAATTGAAGTAATAAGCGAACCAGCATGTGCAAAGGTATCCCAAATGCTAGGAGTTCTTCCGTCTTCATTAGCAGCTCCTTCCACCTGATAAGCAGATGTGCTTGAACCAAAAACAAAATCAACTGGAAAATCACTTATGCTATAATCATTATGATGAGTAGTAGAAAACACCAACAGAGACAAGTTTAGAAACAAAAGGGAAATCACTTTTTGGAATGAACATGATTTTTTAGAATAAGCATGGAACATACATGACATCACGACTAAGTCATCCTTCATAGTCATCTTCAAGTGCTTGTGGAAGATCATAGTTGTGTAGTGTGACATGTGGTTAGATGCCCGCATAAGGGAGAGACTTGCATAAGGCATGTTTTATGATGCAACAAATTAAGAAACTCGTATCGAAGCATTTCTAATGAGTTCGTTGATGAGACTGTTGTAGTACTGTAGTCCCTTCGGATTAACAGGTCCTCTACCATCTGAGGAGAAATAAAAGCATTTGCAAAAATGTATAAAGAGACAAAAAAATTTCAGTGTTTATGGATAAGTACTAAAGTTGAAGTTGAGAAGAAGTACTTGGTATCAATCTGGACCAAGAAGTGGAAAATCTATAGGCATGAAGGCCTGTTTCAACCATGAGCTGCACATCTCCCTGCATTATTGTTTGGATTGTCTTAACCAACTAATGCTTGAAATTAACAAATGAATCATAAAGAATTCTTATTGTCTACCTTGTATTTGTGGTATGTGCCGCAGGCAACATCTCTATTTCCACCATGCGCAAAAGGGAAACAACAGTAAAATATATTTGAAAGTTCTGTACAATAACAGTTCAACAAAAGTTCTATACAATAACAGTTCAACAACAACATTTCCTCAATATTCAGCTTTTCATCACAGAGAATAACAACAGATTTGATTCGACAGTAACAATATCAAATCAGTCAGAGTAAAACAACAATAACTTCAATTTGGGACCAAAGAACACATCCACATCAATGTAATGCTTATCATTATCAGGATATCCAACACAAATCTCATAATAGTTCAATGTTCAGCATACGATAAAATATCAAACCAAATCGAAAGATAAATAAGTGTTCGAAATGAATTCATAAACGAAAGCAAAACCAACCAAAGACTAAACGTGAAAAGGTAATGGTAATGATGTCTGTTGACCAGAGTCGCTACTCATCCTACTTCCTGATGAGTTACCAGCTACTTTTGACTTGTGTGCCTCTGCTACTTATTCACACATCAATGTAATGCTTATCATTATCAGGATATCCAAACTCATAGTTAGTCAAAAAACTTGGAAGCATCAAAGTAAAGCTTGGAAGCATCAAAGGAAACTTTCATTTTCCATACTGTTATAAGTTTTGTATATATATGAAACCAAAAAGACAGTTTGAAAAACACTAACAGTTCAACAGACTCAATTCAAGAAGAAGAAGAATAGCACATTACCAAATTGGGGATATTTCCAAAATGATATTCTTTCGTAAACCATGTGAGTATTTCGTATGAAAGATTAAATAAGAAAGCAAAGAAGAACCTGAGATCCTGAACCAATACAATCAAAGAATAGAACCAGGAAATTAAAGACAAGGAAAACAAAAAGTTTTAGTAACTTCCCAAAGCCTCAAACCTATTTTCTGCTGTTACAAATGGCAGATGTGATTCCTCAGCTACTGCAAAACCAACGAAAACGCAGCCAAGTATGAGAATATAAGAATCTGGTGTAACAGCCATGACAATTGCTCCAAGGACGAAGAAAACATCTGCAATAAAGTCCAAAACCATTCAAAATTATGTTGCACCCCAACCTAACCTGTCATCGGCAAACGACTCTAAAACAGTAGAAATAAATAACTTAAAGCATATATATAACAACATCCCAATATCCAGCAATCTAACACAATGAATAATAGTACTATAATATTGTCCAATAATCATGGCAGCAGATTGAAGGTAATTCACAGAGATACCTTGGCAGCAGATTGAAGGTCCCTGGCAGTCATATCAAGTGTGAGTGCATAACCTAATTGTCATACCCCAAATTTTGACCACTAAGATTTCCCATCATTATGCAAATCATCATCACAATATGGATGAACAATTAGTCTCCCCAAAGATTAGTGAGCATCCACTGCAATCAGACTTAGGGTTTCAAGCCCTCTCAGAGCTCTTAGACAAAGGATCAATCAAGGAATGAGATGATCTTCAACTTGTCTAGCCTCTCAAACATCCACAACGGATCAAGAGGACTCCCACATCAAGGATCAAGCACAAGGTTGCAGCATTCCATGTGGATTAAGCCTCGAGATCGCCAGTGTCACCAAATTATGGTTTGGTCAACCAGGGCCTCTAGATGGAAATTTTCCTATGGGCATGAGCCAATGCTTCAAAGCATAACCTATGATGCTCCAAGGGACATCATGGACCCAATCATCAAGCCAATTTAACCTCAGGGGATGCATTCACAAAAAATCAGGAATTAGGGTTTCTTGACCTAATTCATCCCTAAGTTGACTTTTGGGGCAAAGCATGAGCAAAGACCTCAAGACATGATTTGAGGGTCTCTAATACACCACATTGATCCATTTGCAACAATGGATTGATCCAAGAAGCTTGAGCAACAAGTTTCAATTTCATCTGACCCACAATTAGGGTTTCGCGAGAAAAGTCAACTGTATCTTTGACTTTTGACCAGGACATGCTCCCAAACCCTAGGACATGATTCAATACACCCTATAACACCTATGAAATCAATCCATCAAGTTTGATTTAGGTCAAGGACTTGATTTCATAGAGGATCACACAGTTTGGAATCCATCTGATAAAAAGTTAACTGTGCACAAAAGTGAAACTTTGACTTTTTGAGATTTTTCACAATTATGGTTTTTTAACCCTAAAATGATGTTAATGTGTGATTGGAATCATCATTCATCAAGAAAAATCAAGAAAAGTGGGATAACTTGTAAAAGGGGTAACCATAAAAACTTAGAAATTTTTCTAAGTTATTGAACAAAGTGGCTAGGGTACCAACTTTGGAGGATCATAACTCCTAAACCATAAGGCCATTTTTCCCCATCCAAAGTTGGATTTGTAGCTCTCATGGCACTCTACAAAAGCTTCAAACATAACTCATTCCAATTCCTCATGGATTTTAAGTTATGGAATGATCAAAATCACAACAAGTGAAAATGTCACTTTTTTCCAACACTTAGTGAAATTTTCACTAAGTCAGAATCTGCCTTACTTTTTTCCAAATGTAGGGGCATTTTTCACTTGGATCCAACAAGTATCAAAACCAATTATGATCAAACAGTTGTTGTATCATATGAGGGCTTTCCAAAATGGCCAAGAACTCCATCAAAGTCCACTTGAGCCATGAGATATGACAATGCCAATATGCCTTGCTGCAAACTGTCAGGGCAAGACAGATTTTGGAGTTTTGCTCGATTTGCTCAAATTTTGCAAAGGGAAAGCAACTCTATCCATCTGAACACCTCAAGGGGGGACCAAGGAGGAACCAACTCTGATCCCAAGCCTCCCAAGTCTTTGGAACCAAAAATAGCATGTCAAACCTAGAAATGCCTAAAAGAGGGACAAGACTCCAATTTTGGATTGGAGCATTCAATGGATGCACCAAGGTGGCATGAACTGAGCCATTTCCAACTGAATTTAGTCAAGACTTATCCAAGACCAAGGGGACCAGCAGCCTGTGCCCTAACCTCTAGTCAATGGCTAGAGGAGACTTGGACTCTCATTGCTCAACATTGGCCAAACCTCTGCTGTAGTTGCCAATCACTATTGCAGCCAAAACAAACTTGCTCTACTATAAATAGAGCTCAATTGTGTTCAGTTTGAGTACACCAAAGCACTACAACACTTGCTTTCCTCAAAATCTCTTTCTCTAGGCAAAAATACCTTCTTTAGCAAGGTAACTCTGAGTTTTTGAGTTAGAAAGCAATTCCACCACAACTTATGATCCAAACACATCCAATATATCATATCTAAGCTGTCCAAACTCTTACAAGTGACATGTAACACCAAAATCACAAAGTCACCTCTCAAAACCTCAAAATAGGACTTTTGTGCATTTTTCAAGCCATGTCTTGATTCAATCACTTTCCAAACTAGATAAAACCTCAAACACACTCCAAATATCATCCTTGAACTGTCCCAAATGGTTCCCCCCATCTGGAACACCATTTGAGAGAGTTGCTATTTTGGCCATTTTTGCCCCTTTTGCAAGAAATAGCTCAAACTTGTTCCTGAGGTTTCCAGTTGATTCCAACCATCCTAAAAGCTTCTAAGAAATCATTTGAGGTTGTTCATAGCATCAAATCATTTCTGGAACAAGTGGCTTGGCAGATTGCACAAAAGCTCCAAAAAGAGGTAAGCATCACAACTTGGATTCTTTGAACCATGCTTTCTTTTGGTGTCCACTGATCATGCATCTCTTATACATGTTATATGTGTTGTGTTTGCACCAATTTATCATGTAATTCATGCTTGTACCAAGAGATGGCATATAAAATGCAAATCATGGCCTATTTCAAAACCACTATCGGGTTTTTCAATAGGAGCATGATCTGAAAAAAATACCACCACCATTGGATTCCTTGTGAAATTCTAGGCAGGATAGACCTTAATTTTGTCCCAATCCATGGAGAAATGAGAAAGTTATGGCCTTCACATTTTCAACCAAAATCTTGCCTTGTCTTGCCTTGGGCCAGGCCAAAAACAAGGCAAGCCTTGTATATTTGTGGTTGTGTTTCAATCAACGGATGTATCACCACCCCAGTGGTAAGGCGCGCGCCCTATACACAAGAGGTCTGGGGTTCGAATCCCCCTCGCCCCAGATCGTCTTTTTGCTATTTTTTTCACTTTTTTATTGTTTTTCTTCTTATTTTTAATGATTTGAAAAATTAATAACTCCCTCAATTTTAATTATTTTTTTATTGGTTCTTTTTTCAAAAAATCACAAAAATGTTGAAATATTTTGTTCCACAAAAAAGTTAAATTTATATTAGTTATTTAATATAATTAGTATTTTAGTGAATAAATTCCTTTTTAATTGTTTTTAAGCATTTAAAAGTGAATATTTACTATGAAAATCAAAACTAAATGAATTTTAATTTATCTTGTGATAAAAACCTCATTTTTCAAACCCTCAACAAAAATCACAAGTGGTTTATTCAAACTTATTTGGTATTTTTATCATTTTTATTTGATTTTCTTTAAATATTTCCTTTTAAAAGAAAACAAATTTAGGGTTTCCTTGATTTTCACTCAAACAAAACTTTTAAACACTTTGGGCCTCTAATAGAGTGTAAGATCCAATTCCCTTTTAACCAAAACAATTTTGGGCCTCAGATATTGTATAAGTCCCTCTGCGTTAAAAGAAAATCTCGGCGCGATCGCCAGTTCAAAAATCAAAACTTTGGGCCTACCCTCGTGTTATAAGCCCCATTCTTTAAAAATCATTGGGCCTCTAGTAGAGTGTAAGACCCAACCCTTTTTGAAAGCCAAAATAATTTGGGCCTCAGTGTATTGTATAAGTCCCGATACCATCAAAAAGTTCGGCGTGATCGTCGCCTTTTTAAAAAAAAAATTGGGCCTCTCCTTGAGCTGTAAGCCCCACCACTTGTACAAAACTAATCCTTTGGGCCTCTTGAGAGAGTGTAAGACCCATCCCTTTGTACAGAAAACCTTTTTGGGCCCCAGTCACTTGTATAAGTCCCTGTACAATATACAAAACAACAGTGCAATCACCGATAAAACCTTGGGCCTCTCCTTGAGCTGTAAGCCCCAACAATCTTTTCAAAGCACTTTCTCCTTTGATTTTGAATATAATATTGTTATCAAAGCTTTCTTTGTTGAACAACTAACTAAACAGCATGGAAGCTCTACAACCGAGTAAGTGTTTACCCGCTTTCATATATATATAACTGTATTGTGGGGCTGCTCACTGTAAGTCTTCTTTCACAAACTTTTATATACTTGTCAAATATCAACTGTGTAATACTAGTATGGTTATTTAGAGTTTTCCCCGGTAACTACGTCTAGCATTAGGTAAAGCCCTGTTGGTCACTCTTAAATACAAACAAAAGTAGATCCCCATAGGATTACCAGACACAGTCTTCCCTCCTTTTGGGGTTAAACAATATGGAGATGTGAAAGGCATCATTCCCGGTGAACCCTTTCTCCGACTGTCACCCTTAGATATTGTCAAAGAAACTCTACTCCCAGAGATGGTCTTTTCTCCGTGAATGGCATCTCTTGAGTTTCTTCTAAATTCTCAGACTTTCCTGGCTTGATCTATTCTCGGTGAATGGCATGTCTTGAACTTCTCGGGGTTTGGGGACCCACAGGCTTCTTAAAAGCATCCCCGCCTCCTCTTGGGCGTTGTACAAGGACCCCTTCGGCTTCTTAAAAGCTCTCATGCCTTCTCTTGGGCTTAGTACAAGTACCCAGAGACCTCTACAGGTATAGGAACAGAGCCTAGTCATCAATTTGCTAGAGTTGTCTTTCTGAGTCAAGTGTCAGACCAGTTAATGGGTTGACCTTCATCCCTTAACATACCAGCTTTCTCTTGGGCATCATACAAAGATCATTCACTACCTGAGAATCGATTTCTTAAAACACCCGTAGACTTGGACAGTCTCAATACCCTTTGGATTTTCCATTTCCTTAAAGAATAGAATATATCCCTGATCCTCTGATCAATCTCAAAGTACAACGTTACCCATATAAGAACTGATTTTCTCTTTTAACCAACATACTGGACCTGTCACTAAACTGAAACAGTCACCAGCACCCTAGCCTCCTCTTGGGCTTTGTACAATGATTCTCCCCAGCGGAGCTAACATTTTCAGCCTCCATCTCGGGCTTCGTACGAGATACAAAAACACTCTCTTGTTGAGTATAAAAGACTCTCTTGTTGAGTCAAACATTTTCAGCCTGCATCTCGGGCTTCGTACGAGATACAAAAACACTCTTTTGTTGAGTATAAAAGACTCTCTTGTTGAGTCAAACACCTTTAGCCTCCGTCTTGAGCTTCGTACAAGACACATACAAAAGCACTCTCTTGTTGAGTCAACCCTTTTAGCCTCTCTCTCGGGCTTCGTACGAGACACATAAAAACACCCTCTTGTTGGGCCAATAGCCCCCTCTTAGGCTTTGTATAAGGAAAACCCCGGTTGAGCTAATCAACCTTTTAGCATCAAAAGCCGTGCCTCGTTCACAGTATACAAACATCAACAACTATTTTTCCCCTATCTAATTGCTGTAAGCGGCAAGCCTCTGGATTATTTACATCCACGCCACTGTCCCTCTTTTTGCATGAGAAATTCCTAAGGAAAGATGGCATTGCTCTAAACTGAGTTAAAGTCTTCTCCTTCAGGTTAAAAATACCCTATAAAGGAAATTATGGCATTGTTGGATTCACATATCCCAGTTAAAGTAATTCTCCTTTATAATCAGTCACCCAACAGTTGTGACGAACAGACCCCCTTTAGAGATGACAAATTCTCTCTAATGTCAAAACCCTTTAGCTTCACATCTTGGGCTTCGAACAAGATACAAATAGACCCTTCAGCTTCACATCTTGGGCTTTGAACAAGATACAAACCACCTTTAGCTTCACGTCTTGGGCTTTGAACAAGACACCAAAACGACCTTTTTCCTCCGATAGAATAGGAGGAACTACGACCACTCTGATTTCCCTGTTTCGTTAAACGGGAATACGTAGGCATAAGATTGCAAAAGAATCTTAGCGAGCACACTAATCAAAAACCCAAAATCCCGTACCTTCACACATCAATCGAAAAGCATCAGTCCTAACATCCTACCAATAGCATAGTCCCGTCATTTCATTCTTAGCAAAATAAGCAGAGAGAGGCCCACAATCTAAACCGCATCTGTAAACCAACGTCATCTATTTAAACTCAGTATGCAAGCAGGGTTAATTGGAGACATCTACTTTCCTTCCTTCATCAGCTTCAATAGGATAAAAAATGAATCGACCTGTAGTACCCCAGAGCGACAGTGCTTAAGAACCACGTCCAAAATCGCTCGTTACACTAATACATAACAATCAATACAATATATTCAATCCAAATTTTGACCCTTGAATGTACTGGATCAGTCTCTCCCTGTCAGATGATGATGAAGGCAACGACCATAGATGTGATATCAACAAAGACCAAGCCAGGAAGAGATTTACCTGTTGTAGATTTTCTTAGACCAATAGTTCTCCAATAGAAAGATAAAGTAAGTAAATAAACATAAAAATGCAAGACATATTAGTGATAGCAGATCAGAAAAGGAATTAAGGCATACATAGTGACACCTGGGAAAATGGGATTTAAAAGAGAATTTATATCACTCTTCATATCCAAATTACAAGTGGAAAATTAGGGGGAAAGCAACTGACATAGAATATAGGAAATAACAATATAACTCTAGGAAATAAGGTGTTACTGAAATTCTGGTATCAGACGTGTGATGTTAAGGTGTGATGTCACAACAACACACTTTGCACAATAGACAGCAATAACAGTAAAATAACACCAAAAATTGTTGACCCAGTTCGGTTACAACCAACCTACTCTGGGGGCTACCAAGCCAGGGATATAATTCACTACTTGTATATATAATTTACAGACTCAACAACCCGTTGACAATCTCCTAAACTTATACTCTACTAATGACTTTCTACCTAAGAAACCACTTAGGTATGAGAACACCACTCAATCCCTTACAAACTCTCAAAGAAACCACTTTGAGTACCCTTGATCTTACTTCACAGCTTTGATCAAGCAAACACTCTCTATTACGTCACAGCTTCTAGAGAGGACAGAAACTCAACACCTATTCAAACCCTAGAATAGTGTAAATATAACTCGTACAAAATACACAAGACACTCAGCCTATGCTCTTGATCTTCTCTCTGTATTTCTGTACCTTTTTCCTTTGGTCTTGTGCACTTTATATAGCTCATTGAATTGGTCTTGGACTTGCTACAATATCTCCCAGATTTGTTATTTAAAACTGAATCTTTAAAACAGATTTTCTCCTAAAATCTTTTTAAATCTTCAACCTTTTAAATCACCTACAAATCTGCAACAGATCTCCTATGCAGCAACAAATATCTATCCCAAGATATTCGCATCCAATGAGACAGCTTGCTCTCCACAATTCCAGCTAATACGCAACCCTAACAAACTCACAACCTGCTGTTTTTAATTCTGCAGATCTGATGTTACAACATCACCTGTGTGACATCAGAATTACTTAACACATCCCAGTGTTAAGACTTCAATGTTGCAACATCAGCATCTTGACATCAACATTGAATATACTTTGTTTTACAAAAATTCCAGCCAATCCAGGAACTAACAATCTCCCCCTTTGGCTAATTTTGGCTAAAACAATCTCTGCATCTTCAGAGACTTCAGCAGCGGAATAATCTTTAAAAGTTTGAAACTCTCATCAGCAGTAGTTTGACACTTTATATAGTCTTCATCACTTGATCTGCTGCAGCACCATCTTCATTATTGACAACAGCCAATTGGTGCTCCTCCTCTAAAACATGAACCAACATCACAGCTGTTCAGTAGCTCATAATGTGCAGCACTTTTCTCCCCTTTGATGTCTACTTGGCTGCACTCTTCAATTACCATGATATCTTCACTAGTTCAGTCAAAACTCCCCCTTAATGAAGCATTACCACTTTTCAACTAAACATCTTTTAGCAGCATCAACAATTTATCACATTAGCAGCATATGACAATAACACTCTTGACTATCTTGGCTATTTTCCCCCCCTTTTTAGCCACAATTAGGCAAACTTCAGCTGAAAGCCCTATAAACTATAGTCAGTACACCCTAGCTCTCATTGTTAGCCTCACAGTTAGTAAACAGGCAAAACAAATCATAGAAGGAAACTAAAAACATAACCAGTGCATAAAACAACACAATATTCAAATTACAAAACCAACATAAAAAACTAAAAACTGGAACTACTATAAAAAAAATAGCAGATGGAGATTAGTCTTCATCCGAGCTTGTACCATCAGCATCTTCACCACCCTCATCTGACCTGGAATCCTCAGTGTCACCATTCCCATTGTCTTCCCCCTGTTCCAAGTCTTTAATCATCTGCTCAATCTTCATTTTCCTGTCAGTGCTGGTCTTGATAACCATTTCAAGATCCTTGCAGGTCGCCCTTAATTCTTTAATCAGCTCAGATTTTGTACTGACCTTCTTAATCCCAGAGCTTGATGTTGTAACAATGTCTGGAACATGACTCCCAACAAGTAACTTTGGATGTATGGATAAGGTATATTCCCTCTTGCAGGCTGTGTCTGAACTTGTTAAGATGCCTGGATGTTGTTTCATCATAACTCCACAGATGAGTGAAGGAAATGCTATAGGCAGTTTAATAGCATTAGTGGTGGCATGTCTCGCAGTCTGCTCAAACACATATGCTCCATAGTCAAATTTCTTCTTAGTACCCACAGCATAAATAAACCTCCCTAGTCCCACAGCTGTTGTGGTTTTATGATTGGTAGGCACCCAATTTGCGGCCCCAATTCTGTGTAAGATAGCATACTTAACACTAAGTTTGCTAGTTGGCAGTTTCCCTTTCAAGGGCCACACCTTAACTTGACCGACAGTTATTTCCTTGCAGACATCATTATCAGTGGCTTCTAGCTCAACAAATTCTTCATCTTTTCTTCCTAGATACTTGTTTATAAGCTCAGAAGAGAATTCAACACATTTTCCTCTCACAAACACTTTCATGTAGTCCACACTGCTTTTGTCTGAAATCTTCACAGGAATATTGACCACAAATTCCTTAACCAGGCTGTCATAGCACTCGGAGAACCCATGAACCGTCTTCATCAGACCAGCAGCCTTAATCACCTCTATGATTTCTTTAATCTCCATAATCTCTTTCCCAATCTCTCTTTCAAGAGCAAGTCTTCTTTGACAGATGAACTTCCACATCGACGCACTGCTTGCATAATGGAATGAAATGTTATCAACCGGAACCTCAGGTATCTTGTCAGCAATTCTCTTCAAGATTGACTTTCTGACAGGAGTGATGTTTTGAACATCATACTCTGATTCAGATTCTTCCATTAGCTTCCTTTTTCTGGGATTCACATCAACCTTACTCCATGCTTTTGTTGGCCCAACAACAGTCTTTTTCCTCTTCTCATCAGAAGCTTTCTTTGACGACGATTCAACCATATTTCCTTTTCTTGTTCTTAGTCTCTTGGACAGACTAGGCACTGCTCTTCCAATGACTTCATCATCAGATAAGTCATCAACATCAATTACATCAGTAGTCTCAGCATCCCTACTAAGCGATGTTCTAACCTCCTCTTCAACATCTGCTTCACCATGAATATCATCTTTTCCACCAACTGAAGTGGGTTCAGCAGATGTCCTAACATTCTCCTCAACATTTGTTTCTTCATGCATGTCTTCACTCTGATCAGCATCTTCAATAGCTGTCATTGTAAGTTGTTGAAGACTTGACTTACCTTCCTGCATGTTGTCTTTCTCAGCTGGCATCCGATTCCGTGGGATTGAAATTCCTTTGACAGGGATGCCTTTGTCCAGAATCTTTGAGGCAAGATTACCCATCCTATTGTCTACATCAAACTTCTCTTCAATAGTCTGAGACGTATATGATTTCGGCACAGTTTTGTCCCTAAATAACACACTAGTAACAACCTTCTTTGTTTCAGGATTCTTGAAGATAGTAGCAGGTCTCTTAGGAGTTAGTTTAGTGGGTCTCGAAGTACCTGATTCTGGGAGCATCATTGAGATAGGTTCTATATTCAAAGCTTCTTCTGCAAATCCCTCTTCTGAAGAAACCCTAGCCTTATCTCGCGAAGAGCTTTGAGCGACAGATTTCTTTGATGGAGACGACGTCTGGTTTGACATGGTTCCCGTGAGGCAGTATGAGTTCAGATGATTCTTCTTGTTGAAGGAGACGAACAAACGGAAGATATGCTCTTTGATGAACCGTGATCTTGCTACACTAGAGAATGATGGTCTGAGGTATGGCGCCAGATTTTCTGTATTTTTTAAAGACCAATTACTAATTTTCTCCCTCCATAAAGACTTTCCTTTTAAACATTTAAAAGAATTCACATCAGGACTCACTAACTCTGAGTGATCTTTCAGCATCCTGATGTCATAGTCTGATGTTGTAACATCAACTTGAGCATCAATAGTTGAATTTCCTTCAAGAGAAATCCACTGATAGCAGTTATCCTTGGTTCTGGCACCCTTCATAACAATCTGATTATGCTCATCAGAAACCACACACTCATGCTTAGTGTAGTTTACCTTGTAACCTCCATCACACAGCTGGCTTATGCTGATCAAATTTGCACTTAAGCCACTGACAAACAGAACATTGTCAAGTTCAGGTCTACCATCACCTTTCACTTTCCCAACTCCTGCAATAACTCCTTTCTCTCCATTGCCAAATATAACTTCAAGAGGGGGGCAAGTTCTAAATTCAGCAAACATGGATCTACATCCAGACATGTGTTTGGAACACCCACTATCAAAATACCATGTTCCTTCTTCAAACTCTCTATCAGCCATGTGAGCCAATAAGCACTTCACCTTCTCCTTAGGTACCCATTGTTTAACAACTTTGGGCCTGTACTCTCTCCATCTGTTTTGAGATTGAGGGTATCCATGCAGCTTGTAGCAAGAGTACTGCATATGTCCAAACCTTCCACAGTAATAGCATCTCACCCTTTCATCTCTGAATCTTCTGCCATGATGATATTGCTTAGGCTGCCATCCATAATGTGGTCTCCTCCTACCATAACTGCCCTGCCATCTATTATGCTGGTATCTTCTCCCATAAGAAGGCTTAGAATGCTGTTTCCTGGATTGTCTCCCATGATGGTGTGGTTTTCTTCTTCCATGAGGAACAACATTGGTGTATCCATATCCATAACCATACCAGTTGTCCTGATGTTGAGACACCTGATGAGACATGTGCTGTTTGAACTGAGCAGCTTGCATGCTCTTGTGGTATTGTGGGGGCATATACTGACTAGCTCCTTGTGGCTGCTTTCTCTTCTGATATGGACCAGTTTTCTTCTCAATCTTCTTAGGTTGTGAAACATCAGCTTTCTTAGGGGTAGTATCCTGCTTCTTTGGCTGATGTTGAGATGAAAGTTGTGACACTTCCTTCTTTGAACCTGAAGTGCTTTCTTCTGAAGTTCTCTTATCCTCAGCCACATAACCTATCCCAGCTTTGTCTCCAGCAGCTTTTTCTGACTGAAGAATCTTGTCAAGTGTATTTGTACCACAGCTCAGCATCCTAACAGACTTGGTCATTTGATCAAGATAAGCTCTAACTAGCACCACTTCATTTTCCAGATCAGTCTTTTCATTCTCTAGCTAAGAAATTTGTTGTTTGTGGCACTTGTTTTCTTGATAAATCTCAGCACTTTTTAAACACAGCTCTTGATAGGTAGAAGCTAACTCCTCATAAGTTACTTCTCCATCACTAGAATCATCATCAGAAACCACAGCTCCTGTTAAAGCCCTCACATGCTTTGCTGACTCGCCTTCACTTTCACTATCAGAGTCAGACCAGGAAACTGTCATGCCCTTCTTTTGTTTTTTCAAGAAGGTGGGACATTCTTTCTTGACATGTCCATACCCTTCACACTCAAAGCACTGAACTCCTTTATCTTGGGTAGTTTTCTCTTCATCCTTCTTACTGGTGTCAGAAGTCATGTTCTTGACATTAGGCCTGGAGTTATTATTCATTCGCTTGAATACTTTGGTGAACTGTCTTCCTAACATCATTATGGCCTGAGATAGTTCCTCCTGCGATTCAGAACTCTTTCCTTTTTCTTTTGCATCATTTGACACCAAGGCTATACTTTTTGGCTTCTTTTCTGGTTCTTCCTCATTCAACCCAAGCTCAAAAGTTTGAAGAGATCCAATGAGCTCATCTACTCTCATCTTGCTGATGTCTTGTGATTCTTCAATGGCAGTAACCTTCATCTTATACTTCTTAGGTAGGGACCTAAGAATCTTCCTCACAACCTTTTCATCTGACATCTTCTCTCCAAGAGCACTAGATGCATTGGCCAGCTCAAGAGCACTCATGTGGAAATCATGAATAGTCTCATCTTCCTTCATCTTCAGGCTTTCAAATTTTGATGTTAAAATCTGAAGTCTTGACATCTTGACTCTAGATGTTCCTTCATGAGTAGCCTGCAATATATCCCATGCTTGCTTAGCAACTTCACAGGTATTGATTAACTTGAAGATATTCTTATCCACTTCATTGAAGATGGCATTTAGGGCTTTGGAATTTCCAAGTGCAAGCTCATCTTCCTCCTTGGTCCACTCTTCTTCAGGCTTTGGCTTAGAGGTGCCTTCTTTATCTTTACCAGCATCATCCTTCTCACATACAACAGGTGTTTTCCACTCTTTAATAACAGCCTTCCAAGCCCTACTGTCCAAGGATTTTAAGAAGGTGGTCATCCATGGCTTCCAATAGTCATAATTGGATCCATCCAAAATAGGGGGTCTGTTGACGAATCCTCCAACTTCTTTGTCCATCTTTACACCAGAAAGTAACTTCCCTAGATCTCACCCAGAGACAGACAGGATGCCTGCTCTGATACCAATTGAAATTCTGGTATCAGATGTGTGATGTTAAGGTGTGATGTCACAATAACACACTCTGCATAATGGACAGCAATAACAGTAAAATAACACCAAGAATTGTTGACCCAGTTCGGTTACAACCAACCTACTCTGGGGGCTACCAAGCCAGGGATGGAATTCACTACTTGTAGATATAATTTACAGACTCAACAACCCGTTGACAATCTCCTAAACTTATACTCTACTAATGACTTCCTACCTAAGAAACCACTTAGGTATGAGAACACCACTCAATCCCTTACAAACTCTCAAAGAAACCACTTTGAGTACCCTTGATCTTACTTCACAGCTTTGATCAAGCAAACACTCTCTATTACTTCACAGCTTCTAGAGAGGACAGAAACTCAACACCTATTCAAACCCTAGAATAGTGTAAATACAACTCGTACAAAATACACAAGACACTCAGCCTATGCTCTTGATCTTCTCTCTGTATTTCTGTACCTTTTTCCTTTGGTCTTGTGCGCTTTATATAGCTCCTTGAATTGGTCTTGGACTTGCTACAATATCTCCCAGATTTGTTATTTAAAACTGAATCTTTAAAACAGATTTTCTCCTAAAATCTTTTTAAATCTTCAACCTTTTAAATCTCCTACAAATCTGCAACAGATCTCCTATGCAGCAGCAAATATCTATCCCAAGATATTCGCATCCAATGAGACAGCTTGCTCTCCACAATTCCAGCTAATACGCAACCCTAACAAACTCACGACCTGCTGTTGTTAATTCTGCAGATCTGATGTTACAACATCACTTGTGTGACATCAGAATTACTTAACACAGCCCAGTGTTAAGACTTCAATGTTGCAACATCAGCACCTTGACATCAACATTGAATATACTTTGTTTTATCAAAATTCCAGCCAATCCAGGAACTAACAGTTACCATTGTAGATCCTGGTAATAGCTGACTATGAGCTTGAACTTATGGAGACATCCCACCAGCAGCGCCATGCAAAACTTGTCTGAAATCAAGAAATTTGGTGCTAACAAAGTAAACACCCATACAAAAATTGCTACACACTATTTTGGCAAGACATTTTTTAAAACCAAATTTGTATCATTGCATACTGAACCTGAACCGGGACTATATTGAAGAAAGAATAGTATCAGCTTATTTACCAAGGCTGGACCTTATAGAACCAAGGACAATGAAACGAATCTGACTTGACCCTCAACTGTTGAACCGAACCAGCATACTGGAGGACTTCACTGATGGACTGGCTGAAATCCTGCAGTTATAAGAATTCAAACTTCTATAAGGTTCCCCTTGAAACAATAATTCTCACCGAGCATCGCGGTCCATACTGGCATCAATATAGCTGAATTTCAATTCTTCACCTGCAATATACCAAGGAGAATTGTCATCATAAACATTTCCTTTTCTATAAATGTGAGTGCAGAAGAAACACATTTAGGTAGATAGCATAATGGAGTTACCCCAGTTTGAAGTCAGGTCACCTCTCACAACTTCTTTGTCAGTTTGTAGTCCTTGTGTTTCAGCTTACAGTTACTGCTACATTTTTTTGCTGCGCGAAATCAGGAAAAGAGTGCGGTATACCTAGCCTACAACAAATTGAATGACTTAGTCTTCTAGGAGTTAAGAACCAGATATTCTCACCATATATGCCATTATTATTATAAAGACATTGATAACCCTATTGCTTTGTAGTCTTATAAACGCCTGAACAATCTATGCATTTTGGAAGAAAAATTACAAGATATTCCTTAAAAAGAAACTCCCACATTAAAATTTATAACTCTGTTTTGAATATAGAAAGTATAGAAGCATCAAGAGTAAAAAAACATAACGCACAAATCAGGGTTGACATCTATCTTGCTGAAGTCTCCACCAACTGGAATCAAGGAACTTATTAATCTGGTCATAACAACATCTGTATCTACATTGAAATACTGTGAATAAGAAGATACACTAAAGAATCCCCTCCAGTAGTTTGTTAGTTGTTGTTCAAAGGCTTCTGCATGAATGAACACACCAAAACTTAATGAATGAAATTATTACATCATCAAATGATACCAATGAAAATACAAATGACCGCTATTTTCAGGTCCGGTCACAGATACAAATGGCCGATATTTTCACCGCCACAGCAACACAACCAGCAAATATTTCAAATATTAAGAAAGTAACGCATACCGACCTTACCGAAATAACCTAGATTGTACTTGTCGAAGAGGATTCGGTGGTGGTGCATGCCTCCAGCGTTACAGCGACCTCCATGACCGGCATTGACATGACATCTCTTCTTCATATTTTTCTTCAACTTGGTCGTCATCTTTTGAGGGTTCTTCTCTCTGCCTGTGAAAACCCTAAATAATTTCAGATTCTTAAAAAATGAAACCAGAAACCAAAATTGAAGAAAAAATTGATTATAGTGCGATGAGGAAAAGGTTGGTGGTGATGGGTTTTCAGATGAGAGTTGCAATGTTGATGAGTTTCTGTTCCTACAACTTTATTTGTATGAATAATCAAGAACCAAACTAATATGAAACAAGAATAAACATAAATCGCACCTCATATGAAAGGGAAGAAACTGGATCTGGAAGAAAGAAATGAACATGAACTTCAGTCGTCGCACCACCGCGAACATCGTTGCCGCACCCTCACCATCGTGTGTGACTTCCATCAAATCTGAACACCGCTATCTCTTCAGTTTGTAATGAAAAAGCGATTAAGGTGTTTGTGATTTTGAATTTTTTTTTGTTTTTTTCCATGGAGAGAGAACCCGTGAAAAGAGAGGGAAAAGAGGGAGATTTGATTTTTTGGAAGGGAAGAGAGAGGGGGAGACGAGAAAGAGAGAGACGTGAGGGAAGGAGGGAAGTAAAGAGTGAGAGGGAATTGGTAACAATTTTTCAAAAAAATTCTGCCACTTGGCAATATGGGTTCTTTTGATTAGATGATGAATTATTATTTTGTGAATTACATAAAAGGGCTTTTTAGTAGTGTAAAGTGAAAAAAAATGAAAGGGTAGATTAGGGAGATCATAAGCATCTCCCAATCTTAGTTAGGTAGTTGATTTTGTGAATTACATAAAAGGGCATTTTAGTAATGTAAAGTGAAAAAAAAATGAAATGGTAGATTAGGGAGATCATAAGTATCTCCCAATCTTAGTTAGGTAGGTGACAATGAAGAACATACACAAAACACGTGTGAAATAACTAAAGCAAGTACTGACACGTGTACCACTTATACTTGGTTCATAGAGACACGTAAGTAATACATGACCGCGTTGAAACAACTTCGTACGGAAAAGGAAAACAACCAAACATTATAAAATCTGAGAACATGTCCTAAACTTGAACAAGAACAAATAAAGCATCAGTCTACTTGTTTACGATGGTTGGAAAAGGGATTCCTATTTGTGTGCAATGTCGCACAAGCAGTAACCCTTGCCGGTGTAAGGTGGTGGGGCCTACGCTCGGTTTCGTGGCGTTTGCGGCAGCGGCTGCGGTGGAGTGGCCGGTGGGGGCTTTGATGTACTATTGCTTTAAGCACATGAAGGGTCGCAAAATCATGGCTCATCCTGCTACTGTTATATACCCCAAAGTCATCAATGCCATCCCCATCTAACAACTTAGTAGTTCTATTTCTTTTCTCTTGTTTATCCGATTTCAGATTTCGTGTTATATTATATGTATCAGTATCATATCTATAAGTAATTACTAAAACTACGTTTTTTTCTTCGGTTTAACATTTTTGTATTGCAACATATGAATGGATTATGTCTGGAGGGGGATTTTCAATACATCATAACACAGTCCATGTATTTGTTAAAGATTTTCATAAAAATATAAATTTGTCCATTTTTAAAAGAGAGTTTATATAAGTGGATGTCAACAATAATTAAAAGATAAAAGGGATGATACACTAAGATCTAAATTAATTTTATAATATCAATTAATACGATCATCTAAGGATAATAATTTAATCTATTTCTAGGGATGACAATTTAATAAAAATCTCCAAAAGTGGATATGAGCATTAATTTAGATAATTACTCACGAAAATCAGCTGATATAAATGCTGATAGGGACATTTTGGTATTTACAAAAAAATTTGTAAAAATGGATATAAGCATTAATTTAGATAATTATCCACGAAAATCAGCAGTTATGAGTGCAGGTATGTACATTTTGGTATTTACTATATATCTATATAATATATATTTAAGCATTTTTATTTATATTTATATATTTTAATTTATATTATTATATATTATTATATAAAAATATTTGTAGATCAATTTCAAAAGGTATATTAATATAAAACTATTACTTATATAAGTGTTTATTTATTTCAATAATTTCTAAAAAGTTAAAATTATATAATATTTAATATAAAACTATTACTTATATAAGTGTTTATTTATTTCAATAATTTCTAAAAAGTTAAAATTATATAATATTTAACAATTGATTTATTTATTTTTACTAGAAATGTGGATAACGGGTATGAATATGGGTATTTACATATTTATAGGACACGAGTATGTGTGTTAATTTAGACACTCAAACGAGTATGAGTTTGGGTACGAAATTTTTTTAAAAATTGTGGATATGATGATGGGTACTATAGTACTCTGTCTAAACCATTTCCAATGTCATTCTTAGGATCATATATTCTACCAAAGCAAATTAAAAATTTTAAATTATTTATAGAAAAACTAGTAGAAGACCCGTGCGTCTGCACGGGTAAATTCATTTATATCTTAAATTATTTATTTAAAATGGAATTAAAGTTAATAAAAAATTATTTTGTATGACAATTGAATTCAATGCACATTAAAAGTAATATGTATGAATATTTTATTAGCTGAATTTAATTAATTGTATCCCGTGCCACTTTAAGTATTTAAATCATATTTTTAACATTAGACACATGTAAATGAGGGATTGTCTTACACCTATTACATAATAGCAAATTATATTCAGAGTGAGAAGAAATAAATTATTCAATCATATATATAGTAATCAAGATATCTGTTAATTAGCATGTTCCGTGAACAAATACAATGATTTGTAAAATGGATATAGATCTCCATACTATTCACTTGTACCTTCAATACATTATCATGCTGCAATTAACATATAATATCATAAGGATATTAAAGAAGGAATTGAACCAAACTAATAGCTTGTATAATAAATGCTTTGAGTGTGAATAATTGACTTCTAATTCCATTTCAGTATGTAAGTTTCTATAACACTAAACATAAATTAAAAACAGGAAAGAGGAAAAAAAACAATCTTATCTAAGCTACCTCATTAACATGCTAATTCAACATGACATCGTTGATAAATTACATTGTATAGAATCATTTTTTATAATACAGTGGCTAGTAGTGAAATTCAAATATCCTGTACAGGATATATGTCTAATCATGTGAAATTCAACCAATATCTTATTTAATTATCCATCGTAGTCATTAACATGTTTCACAATGAGAGCAAATATCTAGCAAAATATCATCTACATGGTCTCAATGGAATTGGAAAATCCTAAGTTGTAAATAACACAATATAAAATAATACTACATTGCAAGCTGTAAATTCCAACTTCAAGCTGTAAATAACACTACATATAAAATAACACGATCTTCACAGTTCATTCCTAGTATTTTTTTTGTTTGGTTTTCATAGAAAATAAGCTATATACTTTATCTGAAAGAGGTTATTGTCCTAAGTACAAGTAATGACAACTGACCGGATTGTCTACATCCTGAAAAAAGATATCAAGCAAAAGATCAGTTTGAGCAGCACGTACAAACACAGTTGCCATAAGATATCTGCTACTGAAAAGCAAGTTTTGTATGAATTGCTTGAGGGTCTGCTATTATTTTCCAAAACATTGTATTCTACCTAGTTTGCACTCAAGAGGCTGAACATTTTGTAATCTAATGCAAAATTGATGCACAACAGGATATATAGAGTACTGTGGAGCAGCTACAATGCCAAAGTTGCTCAAAATATGATAAGAATATGACAATATAACATTTATGAATAAAAGTACAACTACGTCAAGTGTTATTTGCTTAGTCAAGTGAAAAAGAAAAGTACAACTAAGCCTTGTTATCCTAAAAAAACATATATTTGCTTTTTAATTTCAGCTTTTTGGTTGTATAGATAGTTTGAACAATGCATGAAACAATGGAAGCAGCTATGAAACAAAAGAAGAATATTATTATTTGAAGTATAAATGAAAACCTGAGTCTTTGACAACTTTTTATGCCTTGGTATTTAAGCATCTGAAGCCTCATCTTGTTAAATGTTGGAGTGATAAGTTTAAATGATGGAGTGATAAGTTCATATTGTTTGAAGTGATAAGTTCCAAACTCAAATAGTTACAGCTGCAAAAGAAGAATCCATAAACCTATAATGTATCAGGAAATGCACTCATCCTTACAAACACATGTACATTTATTTAGAATAGAAATAATTAAAGCAACCTTAGTTAATTGTGATAATATGATTTCAAAAATTTTGGTTACATGTATATGAGCAGATAGACATTGTTAATGTTTAATGTCAAATTTGATCAGTATGATAGACACAAATTTGATGTGTATATTACATAGTCATAAATGAGCTATACCTTCTAAAGAATCCACTATGTCATGAAACTTTTTCTATCCTGTCACAAATGACTTTTGAATTGAGAAAAATATAGAAACAAGATTGGAACTGTTATATATACTAATTAGAGAATTCTGCCAAAACAGTATCATATAATGACATTGTTACATAATTGTTATGTAAATAGAATATGGAATTAATCCTTACACATTAAAAAGTAGTAGGATCACTCCGGTCTTAATGTGTTTGAGTTTTGCTCTTAACTCTTTGGGTGTTAGAAAGACAGAAGCATATATCTCCTCAAGGACAATTGTAAAGGGCAGTATTTTAGTCGCATGCTAACGGTGGTTGAAACAAAGCTGAGAAGCATTTTCCATCCCATGACAATAAATCATTGCAAGTCACAATCTTGCTAATGAACATGCATCAATATCAAATGCAAATTAAACACTTTTGTGGCGAGACCACACCTCCGGGAGTAATGAAGATTTGTAGTCCTTGTTCATCTCTCATCTCTGGTATTTCATCATTCAAATGAACCACCTCTTCAATTTTGCCAACTGCTTCAATCAGTGCTTCAGGAGAAATGAATCTCAATTGAAAGCAATATAAGATTCATAAATTTTACTCCATATCAGCATATAACTTTTATGACTAAATGAAAACACAAATAAGGAGCAAACACAAGTTTTAAAAGGCAACTGCTCTTTGCATGACTTTGCACTCCAGTGTTGTGAAATCCTTGATTTTGATCATTGCTTTCTTTAATCAAGGGTAAAATCCTCTCAGTGTTGGTCCTTGTACCAAATGCTTCAGTTTCCAAAATCCTTGGAGTGTTGTTGTTAACACCAAATTCTTGGAGTGCAATGGTTTGTCTGTTGTTTGACAGCATTGCTTTCTTAATCAAGGGTATAATCTTTCTATAAAATGTAGAGGCAGACTTGGCTGACCTTTTCCTAAAAAGAAAGAAAGATCAATCACCATTAACAATAAATATGAAATAATAAAAGATAGCATCCTCATTTTGTATGATGAATATCAAGGAAATACCCACCTTTACTTCCTCTAATGCGTCTGTACTTGGAACACGACGATGTTCCTATGGGGTTGGATTCTCAATATCTTCTAACCCCGAGATTCACAATATAAGGCCTCATTAACAGGTATACAAAATTAAAAGCATTAACACGTATACCAGAATTAAGAGCATTACTGATTTTAACAGTAGGAAACATATACCAGAATTATTACACATAAGAAGGACATGACTTACTCTTGATCAGATTATATAATTATTTGTTGGAAGTATACACCAAAAGCCATAAACCTATTCCTGAGGATGGGGTGGGAAGTCCTTGTAAAATTTCAGCTGGATTTCCTTTATTGCATCCATGGATAGCTCCAGCAGATTAATAACCTACAGGTAACCAGATATATATGATTTTACAACTACAATACTTAGCAGTCAAAACAACCTCTTGATTGGAGATTGGGCATCATATTAGTTTTCCTTAACTCCACAAACTCATGGATAATCAAGTGAAATTAAAACTCATCAATAACAATAAACCTATTGAGATTGAGATTGCAGTTTTCATTTTATATTATATCCTATTGAATATAAGCACTCTTAATCTCAACATAACTAAGACAATCACAAAAACCAACAAACAAATATCAAACTTCTAAATCCAGTTTCAATAGGCTACCTACTACTTTCAGAACAACCATGGAAAAAGGGAGGGTGTCACAAAACTGTGCCGAGAATATGGTCCAACAGTAACACATGCCTTTCTGAGATGTCATTTGGCAATTTTTCATATATTAGTTACTCATTTGATCAAAAGATAAGAAGTTAGTAACCAAGAAAATGACAAATACCAGAGCATCATAAAGATAGTGATGGACAAACTTATTCACCATTGTTGCCTTCTCTATGGATCAGAATTTTCCCAATAAATGGTGTAGGGATGCATAAACAGAATTCACTAATATATACAATGACCATTTTGTCAAAAATAGGACAATTTTGTCACAAAATAAATGATGAACTAACCATGGTAATAAAATAGAAGATTTTCAATCTGTTACATGTAAGTAGAGGATAAGCTAGCCAGAGTGACCAACATAAACCAGCTGGGAGGCATAAAATTGTGATTCTCTTTAGACTATCCCCGCCAATTATCAAAGTTACAACAATGAGCTTTTGTGCCAGCCTATCTCCAAAATTAGCTTCAGGTCCCCATTTCCATCACCTCATATCAAATTTGAAAGAAATACACCAACATGAGATTTTCCATTTTTGGATTTGATGTCGTCCATTATCCATGTTCTACATCCGCATAAGAATGTTGCTTACAGGTTAATTAGTCCTGCAAATACAATTAATGATCTATCTATATCTATACTGGCATAGTTTTAGATATGATTATTTGGTTATTTACACAAGCGGGATTTATTAATTTTTTCAAAAGCTACACAGTAATTATCATTGATCATATTTGAGAATACACAGTAATTATCATTGATCATATTCAATTATTCATCCATAAAATTTATTCTTTTTCTAACTTACAAAATCTTTACTTAGTCATTAGAGGGTCCTCCTGCTACTGCTAGGATCTCTTGCTATCTGGCAGAAATCTAAATACAAGGCTAGCAGGATTGAAAACAAAAGCAAACAGAAAGGTGAGGTGCCTCCTAAATTGAGGAGTGTTTCAAATAACTCAAAGGAGGTGCTCTAGAAAGAATGCAAAGCTTGTTTTGAACAGCATCCATTACATGTTTATATAGAAGATGCCACTTTATCATACTTCGATATTAACTGCTAAAATGACAGAGTTAAAGGTTTATGCAAGAAAACTAATGGTCACAAACATGAAGTGAAAGCACACACCAAATACTTACAATTAGTATCTTCATAAGATTGGAACTGAAAAAAAAGACAATGAATTGGATTGTCACAATCAGAATAAACCTCATAAATAGACAAAACCATAAACAACATCTATCAGAAATCATTTGAAATTCTAAATAACACAGCAAGGAAAATCATAATGAAGTTAACCAGAGTAAAAAGGCAGAAGACAACTCGCATCCCTTGCTTTTGACAAGACGAATGCTCCCTTTTATTACCAGGCCTTCAAAATTATAACAGCATGATTTGCCACATCACACAATTATTACAATATGCGGTTCACGCAGGCTTTTTTTCAGCACCTGCTACTTGAGTCCTAACACCTTGTTGGACAGCACCTGCAAGGTCTTCTTCCAAACATCAAGGTCATGGGAAAGGGTTACAATATGGATTTGCTCAGCCTGTAGTTGAAAAAATATTGAAACAATGTATAAATATTTCGCGAATGCAACTTGTTAAAACATATGATATAAGAAAGAATAATACCTTTGCATCTTGAATAATAGCTTCAAGATGCTGCTGGCCATTGCGTTCCTTGACGTTCCAGACATCGACGACACAAATAGCTATTTTCCAAACTTTCTGTTCAGGTTTCAAGTTACAAATCATAATAGGTGGTCTCGACATGGTTGGTCGGTAAACTAAAAAACAAAACAGGTTTACATGAAAATGAAACATGAACTCATGAAAACTGAAAAACAAACCAGGTTTCCAAACTTTTTCATTAATACATCACATACACAGTTTTTGTTAGACATAAAGTTTATAAAAATCAAAACTTTATAAAAATCACAACTTTATATAAAGCAAACCTTAGGATGAACATCAAAACTTTATATAAATCACAACTTTATAAAAATTACAATTTTATAAAAATCAAAACTTTATAAAAATAAAAAATTTATAAAATCAACTTAGAAAGGTCACAACAAAACAGAATGAACAGAAAAAAGATTGATGCATTACCTGTGGAAGGCGGTTGGAATGGGAGAAGAGAGAAACCAGAAATGTCTCTCGCAGGAAATGCGTGGAGAGAGGAATGGAGTATAGAGAATGAATGAAGAAAAGAGAATGAGAGGGAAATAGTATTGAAAAGGTGTACTGAAAAGGTGTATGAATTAGTCTATTGGGTAATACATTATTTCATCCAATATCCAATAGAAAGAAAATGAAAAATCGGTGCCACTTGGAAGAATGGTAAAATCTGATTGGTGGAGGTAAATTTTGAATTAGCAAAGTGTTTGTACATTGAATATTGGAAGGAGTAACAATTTTACCCGGGTAATGGGATGTATGAATAATGATGAGGAGTTTCTAAAAAGCATAAGCCAAATGGCAAAAAGGAAGAATGGTATTGGTCAATGAATTTCTATTTAGTAAATTACCATTAAGGGTATTATAGGTGTAATTAATATTTGATGAAAGGGTAATTTAGGGTGTTAGTATGTATGTTCCATTAATA
>JALAZF010001288.1:0-30332 GCA_022829125.1 Lathyrus tuberosus
AAAACATGTTGAACCTAGATTTGATGGAGATTGCTCTGAATGTGTAAACTTGAATGTGGATATGAAGCAGAACAAGAAATCAAGAAACTAAAGATGAAGGCTGCAAAAGATCAGAAGACCATTCAGACACTTACTTTTGTTCTTGTTGTATCTTGGTTGTTTTTTACTGTAGTGTTGTGTAATATGTAGAATGTAATGTTAGGAATGTTTGATTCCCTTGTAATGATAGGAATGTCATCCTTTGTTAATTATGAATGTTAAATGAAATGAGTTGGTTTCAATATATCTTGAATACGAGTTTTCAATATCAGTTCAATATGCACTATAAAAGTTCTCTAATATGCACACTAAAACCAGTTCAGTATGCACTCTAAAACCAGTTCAGTATGTACTCTTATAAGCTTGGAATGTTTCCTATGTTTGGAATGTTCTATGTGCACTCTAAAACCAATTTGAATATGCACTCTAAAACCCGTTAAAGAAGTACTATAATGTGCACTCTAAAACCAGTTAAAGAAGTATTGTAATGTGCACACAAATACCAGTTGAATATGCAGTCTATTAAGGCATTGGAATGTTTGATGATAATAGTTAAACAACTACTAAAAATAAGACATTTGGTTAAATGATTTTACATCATATTTTAAGATATATGATGTGAAAAATATTTGTCAAAGGATTTTACATCAGATTTCATAACAATAAGAAGTGAAAAATATTTGATTTAAGGATTTTACATCAGACATTTATTTCAACTGATTTGAAAAATAACGCGGGTGGCAGTTTCGTAAATAATATGAAATTTTGTTATAAAAGATTTCACATCGGGCCTAAATTTGCACCCGACGTGAAAAGTTCACTGATGAAAAAAATAACAAGGTGGCCGTTTCATAAATAATATGAAGTTTTGTTATAAAGAATTTTAAATCGGTCTTAAATTTGAACCCGATGTGAAAAAGTGGGCCTTTACATCAGACCTCTTTGCAATCGTTGTGAAAACTCCAATCTCACTAAAACCTATCATAGCCGAATATCATCTCTTTTTCTGTCCGAGCGCAACCGAATATCATTTCTTCAACCGCGAATCTAAAACCAAATCACAACAACAGAACCTAAAAAAACCAAAGGAGAATGGAACAAGTGTTTCTTCATCTTCCCCAGCCCGTTCTCCTCTTCTATTGAAATCGTGATCGATCTTAGGTTATTGTTGTGATTGAAAATCTCGTTTTTCGTTTGTTGATGAGTCTAATTGATCCTGAATCGGATTGGCTTGTAAACATAGCTAATTCTTGGCGTTTTTCTAAGCCGATTGTTCGGGTTAAATCGAATTTTGAAAATGGATTCTTCTCAGGGTTTGACGTTGTCCGGTTTGGTGCAGAATGCCTCCGTTAAGAGGGATAAATCTAGTTTGGATCGTGTTCCTGTTTATGTTAAGGAGTTGATTGCTGGTGGATTTGCTGGTGCCTTGCTAAGAGCTTCGTTGCACCTCTAGAACGGGTCAAGATACTCTGGCAGGTATACCGCATTTTTCCAACTCCTTCCTCTTTCTTCCATTAATTTGTTTTTGTCTGATAGTCTAATGTGTGAATTACTTGTGATAAAAAATGTATCAAGATATTCTTTATTTAGAGAAGTTGAAATTGATTATGTGGGTGTAAAATTAATTTTGACTTGTTTGGATGTTCTACATTTATTGTGTAGAACTTAAAGCTCTTTTACTTCTACAATTAATTTTTAGTCTTGAATGTATTGGTCAACTACCTTTTGCATGAATATATATAAAGGGGAGAGGATTTACTAATGGCTGTGTAGAAAGAGGGTATACATGTGATGCTATTGGTTCTGTTATGTCTGAAGGTGTAAAATTGTCAATCAGTTACTGCTCCTTGATTTGTGTGCCTCTTGCTGGATTCTTGAAGTTTTTGATTTGCAATTCTGGGAACTTCTCATTCCTCGAGTGAGGATCAGAGCTTATTGGCCCCTGTCCTGTTTCAACCTCCCTATACTCGAGCCATTTTCAAGGCTTTTAAGGTTTACTTGTCTATTGCCTAATGTTAGTAATAGATAGTCAATAATCAATGGTGGTGCTTCTTTCTTTGTACATTATTTTCCCCAAGACTATGTGTTCATCTTTAAGGCTTCTAATAGTGACATATAAGGCTTGACTCTTAGTATTGTTGTTGTGTATGCATAACCTTCGTTTATTTTTTTATTTTTTCCAGACTAGGACCGGAGGATTCCATAATCTTGGTGTTTACCAATCTATGAATAAGTTTCTAAAGCATGAAGGGTTTCTAGGATTATATAAGACTCAAATTACATGATTATATGATTTTTCTTTTTGGTTTACAATGCATGTGCTGTTAATTTATTTGTTGTTGGTTGTTGTAATGTTGACTTTTTGTTGCAAGTGATGTTTCGAAAAAGACTGATCCAAAGGCACAGACCTTGAAAGCTGCTAAAGCAGTGAAGTCATGCACTGCCATCAAGAAGAAGGCAAAGAAGATCAGGACAACTGTTACATTCCATAGGCCAAAGACTTTGTCGAATGAGAGGAACACTACACCAAGGAATAAGCTTGATCATTATCAGATTCTGAAGTTTCAACTCACTACTAAGTCTGCAATGAAGATATTGAAGACAATAACACTTTGGTTTTCATTGTTGACTTGCGCGCTGACAAAAAGAAAATCAAGGATGCTGTGAAGAAAATGTATGACATCCAGGCCAAGAAAGTTAACACCTTGATCAGGTGAGTGAGACTTTATGTAGTGATTCTTTTTGCTAATCGTCTGATAACTCATGGTTGCTTTTTGCTAACTGGCTGTTATTGTACTTGTTAATTTTGTATGCAAATCACACACTGCTGTTTTTTATGGCCCATTGTTGTGACTAATGAATCTGCAAAAAAATACCAATGTTCACATGAGTTTTTAAACATACCAATCTGCAAAACAAATCGTAATGGCTAAATTTATGGCCAAATTCATTTGTTTCAACAAAGTTTATGCTTATTTCTAGCTTTTATTTTTCTCTTATGAGGATGACTATAACTACTATTTTATGTCAAAATTAATATAAGTATGGACTAAAATTGAATTGAATTTATGTATTAACTAAATTTTATATATTCAACTGGACCTTTATGACCTTAGAAAAGGCATTAAAGGATAAAAAGAGGATTAGATATCATAGTGACTATCTCTTAAACCTATCTGTGGCTATAAATTATTAATGCAAAATTTCACAAGTGCTTGAGTTCATGTAACTGTAGAAACATTGCATCTTGATATTGAGATAACATGAACTTAATGCTGAGAAGATGATTGCAATGCGAAGGGTTACTTTATATGGTCATTGCTTGATAATTGGGAATTGAACTTGGGATATACATTAAGCTTTGGAGTCTACCATGTGGATTTTGAAAACAACTTTCCTAGGATACCAAAATCTTGTGTGCAATGGTTAAAAAATGTGCTTAGATTCGAAACTGAAAATATTTGTAATATTTGAATTGTTGTCATACATGTCAAATAGCAAGTGAATATATAGCACACATATTTTTAAGAAATGTTAAAAATTTAAGTTATTAAAATAATTTAAGAAAAAATGTTTAATATTATTTTTATGGTAATAAAAATTCAATTAAAATATAAAAATAGATATATGTTTTTTAGTACTGAGAATCTTGGTCCAAAAGTAATTTTAGAATATCAAACTTATCATATACCCAAGTAATAGAAATATCAAACATTTCAAAATCAAAATTTATAACAATGCAGGATATAAGACTTTATTTAAAACCAGACTTGTTAAACTTCAGTCGGCTGGACAATAACGTGTTTGCTTACATGACATAGAAATAAAAACGTAAACATATTGCATAATAGCTTCACTGATTGCATATCAACTTGAAAAAAATAACTTGACAGTAAAAGATATTGAATGGTTGCAACTCTATCAATTTGTTCTATATATAATAAAAACACGTAAAATAAAAACGTAAACATTTTTCTTTATTATACATGTAAAATAACATCAAGTAGAGATACATACTCATTCAATCAATCGGTTTCTCTCTCTATTACCATACGATAAAATCGGTTTTCCAAAAATGTTTTTTTTTTTATAAGCAAATTCAATAATAGGAGATTAAGGAAATCTCGAACCATAGAACTACAACCGGCAAAGATATAAAACAATTACAAAAAATCGAACGGATTTTTAAACCATTCGTACAATCTACAATACTTACTTCCATGGCTACCTAAGACCATTCAAACTCATGCTGCTTCTCATAATGTTCAACCTCATTCAAACTGAGGGAGAGGGAGCACTTTTCTTTTGGTCTTTTCCATCTTGAATGAAGTTGAACATTGTGAGAAGAGCACCACATAACTCAGAACTTTCTTGAAATCCGATTTCATGATGGTATGGTGGTAGAAAGCGAGAGATAAATGGGTTGAATGGGAAAGGATGTGTGAGATGGGTGAAGTGAAGGGAGGTATTTATAGGGGAAGGTGAATTGAATGGAAGGTGGAGAAGGTGAATGAAAGTTAGGTGTTAGTTCAACTCTTAAATAACCGTTACGATTTGTTTTGCAGATTGGTATGTTTAAAAACTCATGTGAACTCGTGTTGACGGAATTGAAACAATGGATGACACCAGAGAAGGTTCTTTTTTACTTTAGCTTCGTCAGTTATATTGCTTATATGTAGTTAGTTTATTTGATTTATCATATCAAGTTTCTTTAAATATTTCAGGCTAAAACATCAATCACAACTTTTCCGTCTTCGGCTGAAATCATACCTTAACCACTTGGTGTTGTGTTAGTCATCTCCGCGTGGAACTATCCGTTTTGTAAGTCGACTCTCAGCCGAGTCTGATTGGATTGACTTATTTGCATTTATCTGTAATTATACAAACAACTTATAGATTATTTATATGATAAACGGTTATGTTATAAATTATAATTACTTAATTAAGTTGTTTATTCAAATGTTTTTTAGTTGATATTTTGAGCTTATTGTTTCTTTTATGATTATCTATGAAGATTATAATATTAGTATTACTCTCTGTTTTTCTAGTGCTTTCCCTTGATCCAGTCGTCGGAGCTATAGCTGCTGGTAATGTTGTGGTTCTAAAACCATTAGAAATTGCTCCGGCTTCATCTTCACTATTGGTGAAATTGTTAGGGGAGTACTTGGATAACTCATCTATAAGAGTTATGGAAGGAGCAGTGGATGAAACTACTGCATTGCTGCAACAAAAGTGGGACAAAATTTTCTATACAAGTTTGTCTTGTGTGTTATTATTGATTTTTTTTTCATGGATTGCTGCGAGTTTTGAACAAAAAATGGTACTAGCGTAACTAATTTTTGAATTTTTCAGGAAATGGAAAAGTGGGACGGATAGTGATGGCTGCTGCTGCAAAACACCTTACACCAGTTGTTCTGGAGCTTGGAGAAAAATCTCCAACTGTTGTTGATTCAAATGTCAATTTAGGGGTATTGACTTAGGCCACGTTTGCATTGATTAGTTTGAGTTTGGCTATTGACTAAGGCCACGTTTGTATGTTTTCACTGATTTTGTTGTTGTAGTAGTAGTCCACCGTGTAGACATACTTATAATTTTGTACACTTGTGTGTATCCTAGATTAGTACTTTTGTAAATTAATTGTTCATTTTGAAGAATATGTGCATGCTAGCTATTTGGTGCAATGAAATTAACAGGTTGGTTGGAAAGATATGAAAAATTAGATACCAAATAGCGATTTAAATGTGGTCTGTGTGATGTTGGAAAAATATGAAAAATTAGGTACCAAAAAAATTACAGGGATTCCACCTCGATTCTGCTAAAATATAGTCTAATTTTTTAAGAAAGATAGCATACATATTACATCGGGCGCGCCTTGCAACCGATGTAAAAACCTATATTTTACATCGGGCCAGAAAGGCAACCGATGTAACAACCTACATTTTACATCGGGTCAGAAAGGCAACCGATGTTAAATGTGCATTTATTTAAATAAAATAAAGTTAAACCCATATTTCACATCAGACGTAACAGTCAACCGATGTAGTTGGTGTATTTTTCACATCGGGCTATTGTCCGATGTAAAATGTCTTTGATTTACTACATCGCTTGGCTTTACATCGGACCAAGATCCGATGTAAAATGTGTTTTTCGCCCGATGTAAAAAGTCTTTCCTGCACTTGTGAACAAATATCAGTCTAAAACCAGATCAGTATGCAGTCTAAGACCAGGTTGAGTTCTAAAGACCAATTAAACATGCAGTCTAAAACCAGGTCAATTTTTTTCAATACAAGTTTGATGATAACATTCAAACAACACTTTCTAATAGTTTTCAATAACAGTCAACATTAACTAGATTCCCAAAAACACTTGCAATACCAGTCAACATAAGGTGCAACAAGTGCAGTACAACATGAACCTAAGCACTTTATGTGCAGTACAAACATTAACCTAAGCACTTTATGTGCATTACAGTAATGAAATAAAGGTTCAACATAAGGTGTCAAACTGAGCACATTATGTGCATTACAAACATCAAAACAAGATACAAACTACAAACATTAAATGAAAGTATTCTTTTTTGCTGTGTTGGACTTCTTCTTTTGGGACACCTTTTGTTTCTTTTTGGGAGACTTCTTAGCAGCAGCAGTTGTTTCAGTAGTCTTAGGGGTTGTATTTACAACCTAAGAGGATTGATACTCAACCTCAATTGTTTCTATGGATGCATCAAATTCACCATGAAAATAGTCAAGTGGTTGCTCATCCACTGCAGGTTCACCCACTGCAGGCTCATCCACTACAGGTGCATCAATTTGTGGCTCATCTATTGCAGGCTTATCTACTAGTGATACTTGGTTTATCTCTAGATTACAATATATTACTATTGAAAGACTCACTAATGTTATTCACCAGAACATCACACTTTGGATAGAAACTAAATGCATGCTTACACCATAATTTTGTTGGGACATCCATAAGCCATTCCCATGCCTTCTTATCCAACTGCCTCAGCTCAGACATCTTCTTCTCCCAAGCTTGATAGTAGGTTGCTTTTGTAGCTCCCATCATTAGATCTCTAATTGCACTGCCTCCACCAATTTTTTTTTTTGAAATTTGCATTTAAGTGTCTTAAACATATTCTATGTTCAATGAACTCAAACATCTCTTCAAACACAGCTACAAGACCCTGAAAATATGAAATACAAATTGTTGGTATGATATGAACATGGAACTACTAAGATACATAAGTAGTTGTTGGTATACATTATGCATACCTTTTGTTGGTCTGATATGAATACATATCTCCTGTGTTGCCCAATGTCTTCCATAAGTAGTTATAAGAACCACCTCCAACTTTCCTTTGTCTCTGTTTCCACAACACCAAATGCTAAAGGAAGGTACTGGTCATTAGGATCCCTAGCCACAACAATAAGTAATTGACCACAATGCTTTGTCTTCAAGTGACACCCATCCACACCAATAAATGGTCTACAACCATTAAGAAACCCTTTCTTGTATCCATCAAAACAGAAGTAGAAACTACCAAACGTTTCTGGTAATGTTGGAATTGGTCTCTCAACATTAATTTTCACTGTATTCCCAATATTTTGCTTCCTAAGTTCAGCTGCATAACTCCACAATAAAGAATATTGCTTAGTTAAGTTACCTTCAATGATTTCCTCAGCTATGTGCTTGGCCATCCATGCTCTTCCTTTGGTAATACGAACTGAAAACTTGGTCCTGAGTTCAGCCATTAGATCTGAGACTTTAACCTTGTCAGTTGACTGCCTCTTTTCAACTACAATCTTGGATACCCACTTTGAGTTGGCTGATTTATTATCCAAAACCTTAATACAAGTATATGACCCCACCCAAGTCTTTATTTGAAAAGTGTGTTTGTCACCCACCTTACTACAAAGTGCCAACAAACCACATTTACTCTTACACTCCACCCTTACCCTAGTACTTTCATTTTTAACAAACCTAATCTCTCTACCATTTAAAATAGACCATTCTCTAATAGCATCCTTAAATTCAACAAGAGAGTTAAACTCCATACCTAGTTTGAACTCAAAGTCTTTGTTGAGCAAATCCCCTCTAAACTTCTCATATTTAGGCATACTTTCCTTATCACTATCATCTGGGTCTGAGCTACCCAGTTGTCGCGGTGAAAATTAGATACCATAGTTATTTGTTAACTAGGATCGCATTTTTAATGTCACCATCGGTCTTTGATTTTATCCAAGGGAAGGGAGAAAAATCGAATTCCCACAATGCAATGCAAATGCACTAAGATTCTAAGTTCGGGGGTTGGTTATACCTAGGGAAGGTGTTAGCATCCTAGATATCTGAAGTACTCTACAGGAACCTCTTGATTTTATTTTATGTTATCTGTTATTGTTTTGCTAAGGGTTAAAGGGTAGGTGATCTATTATTATATTTTTTTTAACCTAAGTGTGTTCGACAAGATATCGCATCTTGTGCCTACATATCCTATCAGGAGGGAATCAGAGCACTTGTAGTTCCTTATTAAGGATACTAAAATGTTTTAAAGGTTTAGGAGAGAAGATGAGTCATCATCTTAAGAAAACCACCACAGTTTTTGAAAATGTTTGTATTTTGTGGGGTATGGGATTGTATGTCCCTTCTTTGAGATGATTAACATCTAATTCTCTTGTGTGGAGAATTTGGTGGGCTAAAGTTTGATTTTAAATCAAAATTAAAGGGGGACTAACCTAGGAAATCTATCCTAAGTTATCTAATTGACTTATCTTAAGGCGAGGGTGCTAGCAAAGTGATGCTAGTCTTGTGTCTAGTGACCAAAAGGTTGAATGCGATGCCTAAAGGCGATCGACTTACATGGGTAGAAAATGGGCTCGACGTTGGATCGAGAATTTTGATATTGTTTTGAAAAGGTTTAGAGCACAAGAAGAAAAATATACATACATAACATGTAAACAAACAAAAGCAAGCAAGGCACAATAACAACTAAGGTCTTAATCTAAGTCACTCGAGGGTATGATTAGGCGCTAAGGATTCTAATGGGAACGATTTATTGAGGAAAGAGTTTTGCTGTTAAAGAGGGTTATTATTCGAGAATCATGCTTTAGAGATTAATATCTAATTTAAAGTTAGAGGTTTCTTAAAAGGTTTTAAATATTTGAAAAGAAAGTTTTATTATTTTTAAAGTCATGCTAAAAGTTAATTAGAGAAAAAGTTATTAAAAGAATTTTATTATTAATATGGAAAAGGTTTTAAATTTAATATTTTTATAAAAATTTTTATTATTATTTACAATTATTAAAAGGTTAATAAAGTTCCTTATTATTAATTAAAGGGTTTTAATTTTAATATAAACAGAAGTTTTTATTAAAAAAGGTTTTCTAATTAAAAAAGGTTTCACTAAAAGTTTATAATTAATTTTTAGTTATATTTTATTAAAAGGATATCTTACATATAAAAAGAAATTATAATTTTCAAGTTAAAAAGTTTCTAATACTTATTAGGATTAATTAAAAACAGATTTTATTATTTTAGAGAAAAAAAGAAATTATGAGTTATTTATTTTAAGAAAAGGTTTAAATTAAAAGATTTATTAACTAACGGAGAGATCCTACGCGCACAAGGGGGAGAGGGTCCATCGTGGACCCTCAGATCATATCCGTTGGATGCAATCCTATCGAGATCTAACGCGGGTGATGGAAGGTGCATGGTAAAAACCGTGTGTGTCGTGTACAGGATAACGCACCTTAAACAAAAAAAGAAAAAAAGAGAAGGAACTCTCTCATTCCTCTCACCCTCTCTTTCACTCGTTGCGAACCCTAGATCGCCGCTCTCATCCTCGTCTTCCTCACCCTCTCGCAAGCCCTAAATCAACGACAATGGAAACAAAGCAATAAGAACCCTAACCCCCACAATCCCAATACCCCAATTCACTATGATTTCAGAGGTTTACAAGTTACAAGGAGTTGATCAAAGGAAAAAAATGTGAAACGTAAAAGAGAGCTAAGTCGCCGATCAAAGAGTCATTTGGATCTGGTACGTGCTTTCACGAATCCTCTTCTCCTTGGTGTGTATTGTGATTGTTCTGAGCTGGCGTGGTGATTTTCCTCCCGGCTTTGTGTGTTTATGAATCTTTGCGAGGTTGTGATGATACTGTATGTGTTTACTTTGTTTGTGTGTAAGTATTATGCAACCTCGAAACTGCGTGATTCCGCCTCCTTCTTTGTGTTGGCTATGATTCTGCTCTGCAAGAATGTATTTGTGATGCTTCTCGAAACCGTATGTGATGTATGGTTCTGATGAGTTTTATTCTGATTATTCTCTGGTATATGTTAGGACGGTGGTGTAGGGTCTTGTGAATTTTTTGGTGATGGCCTTTGTAACTTTTTTTGAATTTTTTTACTCTCCCATGCTCTTCAATTTGTATGTATTTATAGGCTCAAGTGCAATCAAAATTCTGATTTTGGATTTGATGAGTGGAATTAAGTTGTCGATTCTTGTTGTGAATTTGTTTCCCGAAAGAAATTGTAACGTGTTTGGCTGTTTTTAGAAAAGCATTGAATGGTGTCTGATCAGTTTTGGAAACAATTCAAATTCGTATCCCCTTGTTGAATACTCAATTGATTAGGTTGGAAACATTTTTGACACTTGATTAAATGATTGCCTCTGTTTTGGTTGGAGTATTTTAGGAAGTTTTACTGGCCGCCTTGGGAAGATTTTGATGATATTAATTCCTGCCATAATGCATTTTGATCACACAGGTTCTTTGATCTTTGTTTACCACAACAGAGTCATAATAGGAAAGTGGTGCCATTTCACTGCTGGAACTTTGGTAAGTCCCGAGTCTTTGGAAACTTCGCTGTGAATCTCTTGCTTTGAGCATAACTCAAGAAATTTCTTTCCATTTTTTATAGCACACCAACCAAAGTCAGGTGATAATGTGTAACCATGGGGTTCTTTGGTCATTTGAAGCTTGAATTATGGTGATAAATGTAGTTAGCAAATTGTTGTGTTTGGATTTTTGACAAGGGTATTTGATGGCTGAAAATCCTTTGTTTTAATTTGAACAGCAGCCTCGAATTAGAACCGCTTCTTCATCTGCTCCATTTCTAGATTTTAATCTGAAGATCTTATGCAATTTTAGTGTATTTGTTGTTGTAAGTGTTCAGTTCTTATTGAATATGCGACTTCTGAATTGTTCATTGCCTCCTGGTTTTTTCTGAATCTATATGGTCGAATCGATTCCTTTCCTATATGTTGATTCCTGAGCATGATCCTTCAAAGAGCTTAAGCATAATGAGACATTTCTTGTTTAGTTGCAGGTCCTTACTTAGTGATGACGGTGAGCGGGTTCCTTTCAATATTTCTTAGTTTGCTCTTTTTCAGCGATCTGACCCTGTATCTTCTGTGTCGGCAAGGTATTTTCTTTTATTATAACGAGTTGGTAATTGTTTGGCCGGGTAATGCGGACATCATTAGAAACTGGCTGTTATTGCTTTTCCTTTGTAGAATCATAACTTATTTGTGGGCCTTTGTAGGCTAATTTGGCGTAATGGCTTGTTCATGGTTTAAGTTAATTTTAAAGTGGTGTGTATGGATTGTAGGAACCTGCATTTTTCATGTAGCTACTTACTGCTTTCCTGGTTTATTGCTATTTTGTGTATTGTATGCTTGTTAACAACTGATGGCCGTTTTCTTTTCTTTCCCATGTGCATAGGGTGTGTAATGAAGCACAATGAGCAAGCAGACCCGATGGTGAGGTTTTGGAAGAGCTGAGGGAGTAAATGCTAGAATAGTTATCCATGTTAGACTTTCAATTATCACACATGTGTTTAGGCACTGAGGCCGAGACGGATACCTCTAAAGACTAGTCACTAACATAGCTAGGTGGGGAATATTAGGAGAAAGCTTGGAGGCTTTGAATTTCCTGCAATAACTTTTCTTCTTGCAGGGGTTAATTTGGATAATACCGTAGGTTTAGATTATGTATCTTTAGGTGCATCCTTGTTTTTAGATGATGAAGCAATGTGTTATCCGCCACTGATTTCAAAACTTACGCAGTCGAAAGTGAGGATGATGTTGTCGGAATGCGAAGCAAACCTTGATGCTTTCTAAATGCAGTGAGGAATGCACACCGGTAAGGCTTTCTCAACTACTTCACTATATGACTTACACCCATTGTTAATGGATTCTCATCTACTGCTGTTGAACTATGGCTTTATTTTGAACCGTTGACGCTTATGGTAGGTCCATTCGTGGCACAAACCAGTCGTGGTTGAATTACCGTGAATGGTTACGGATTGGTTAACTTGTGATGGCTGCAGATATTCCACTGTCAATACATAGGATTAGAATTGAGCCTTAGTTGAACAAATAGCGCAATTATTATAAAGTGTTTTAAGAACTCTTACTACTTGTTGATATGCTAATATTGCTGTCTTTCTGCAGGTTTCACATCTTCATCATGACACGTGACAAATCACCTCGAATTCATTGTCTTTGAATGGCTCGAATGTTGGATCGCTTAAACACCCAGTGTTTCGCTTATTCTTTCGAGAACTCGGAGACCCAGTTCACAAGATAGCCTTGTTATTCAGGATAAGGTAGTTCGAGCGACATTATTCCAAGGTTATAGACATCGGTTTCTGAACCTTGTTGAGGAAGTAACTCGGGTTTCGTCTATTCGTCTTCAGGTGGTGTTGATGGGATGTCTACTAGTGCCAAAACTGATATATTAGGAACACTAGAGAGAAGAGCTGCACTAGCAGTAGCAGCATTTAAATGGCAGTCGCGTACCATATACTCCCAATGAGCTCTGTGATGAATTCTAGGGTCTCTTTTATCAGCAACATCGTTTATGGGGTTCAACATAAACTGCAGCCCACCTTCATTTGAACCGCCCTTCCAGGCTTTTGCCAATTCTAATGTATTAGTAGTATGAGGGGGTAAGAACCTTGGAGTCACTTTCTGTTTGTAACTTAAGACTTGTAATCATAAATTAACATCCACGCCTTGTTGTAACTTTCATCATTTGGAATTCCATCAATGGGAGTTTGTTATTATTATAATAGTTAAATTCACATTGAATCTTGAGTTTTAGACTTCATGGACTTCGAAAATTGCATGTTGTATTATGAACCTTGCACTTAAACCTCCAGATTTTTAAATTGCATGACACTTTGCACGAAAGAAACTCTTTGGTTTTTTCTTTATGAATCCGACTTCGGTGTATTGTAAACTTGAACTTGTAACTTTGAAGCAAATATGACAAAATTCTTTTACAGAAAATCTTGAGTTTTGTGTGAAACATTTGCCTCTTCTAAAATTGTATAATGAAAATATACTTTGGAACTCAACTTCTAATTCCTTTCCAACTTGAACTTTTGTTATTTAAGAACGTAGCATCACAGGACAAATACATCTTAAATCTTGAAGAGCAGACGGAGGGGGGAAAAGGTCATCTTGTAATATAACTTTATCACACAACCAGTGACCAGTCTTAGGGTACCAAATTCCATATAAGAGGGTATTCTGTGGGGAGGAAACTTGCAAAGGCCAGAGAAATCTCCACAAACCCACACAGCACAACCTTCAAGACCTTGAGCCTTCTGCAGCAGCACCTGTACTCATAAATGAAACAAACAAGCAAAATCTAGATAAAACGGTTAGTTATGCACAAATGATGGCCTAAGATGTTATGCAAAGAGCAAAGCGGGGATCTTAGGGTAAAAAATTAGGGTGCGACACCAGCTCCTCACTTTCATAAGCACCATCTTCTTCAACAGCATTTGATGTACTAGAATTCCCACACATGACATTCAAAGGAACAACCAATCTAATTTTTTGGGATACCTTACAGTTGAAGAATCCTTGTTAGCTTTTAATTTGTACCTGTATGTCCTACCACTGATTTCAACCCTTGTTACCTTGTTCTGATTTATCAACCTCCACAACCACACAACCTTCGTTTTTGTCATTAACTCTTTCTTCCTCACTATCTTCATATCTGACACCTAGAGATTCATCCTCACTGCTATGCTGACTATCTTCACCAACATCTACATAGTTTGGAGTGAGGACCCTATTTGAATTGTCCACAACATTGTGCTCCACCCATATATGTCCATCAACATTGTGACATATAGAATGCTTCACAATCTCCGTAACGTGTGAATCATCAGTTATGTGGAAGAAACCTTCATCAATTCCTTCAATCTTTCTCCACATTCGAACAACACTACCATCAAAACCACACTCCCTTAGTAAACTCAAAGCTTCGAAATACGACCATGTGTCTGCGTCCTGGGCACTAATAATGCTTTCAACACCTCCTTTGTAAAAAACAAAGCTCTCACGAACAAACTCTCCATCGTGGTGAATGATTAAGTTGAACAGTACCATACCTGAAATTGGTTTTCAAACATCAATAATGGGGAACGATTAAAGGATATTAGTGACGATAAACTGATGAAAGAAAAAAATGTACCTCAAAACCTAGCAATGCGTGACGAACAAACGACAACTTAGAGAAGACGAAGAAGATGTTTGGTTTCTATTCTAGGTTTCAAGGGGGTAAATAAAATTGTAGCTCCTAAGCCTTCTGAACATATATGTGTTTTAATATATTTGACACGTGTATATTACACGTATACTATGACAAAATAAAAATGTCACGTTGTAATGTCCAACTAAGCATTTAAGTTGACCAGATTCATTTAAGGACCAAAAGAAGAGAATCTTTAAAAGGCAGGTATGGAATCTGTGTTTTTTTTACAGGACCCTTTTTCGAATTCGCCCCAAATGACAGAGTCTAAAATGTGTATTAACCCAAAGTAAAATTATGAATGAACAATCTTTAATATGATCAATTGAAAAACAAAATAGGTTAAAAGTAAAATTATGAATGGACAATCTTTAATATGATCAATTGAAAAGAGACCACAAATAAAAATAAAAAAATTGAAAAATGTTTTTTTCGATTAAAAAGACAGATAATAGTAGATGATATAAATTGTTAAAATTCTCATATTTATTTATCCATCAATTATTAATTATTTTATTAATATTATTTAAAAAATTAAATATTTTATAAATATTGAATGTAATAAAAAATTAATAACAATAATATATTAAGAATTTAATTGATATATATTAACAATATAAAAAATATGGGCAGTTAATAATAAGTGTTAAATTGTTATATATATTTGATTTTTTTTAATCACATCTAAAATATCATATATATTTATAATTGCTTGTGATGCATGATATAAAACTTTTAATACTAAAAGTGTATATCAATTAGGGTTAAAATGTTTATAGTCTTCATAAATATCTCAATTTCGTTTCTAGTTTCTCAAAATATTGCCGTTCCTTCTAAAAATTTTAATTCACATTTTTGTTTCTTCATGCAACTTAGTGACGATTTTTACAACTTAACGACATAATTAATGACAGTTTTTAGCTTAGTGACTGAATTAGCGATAGTTTTAACTACAATTTTAGTATTAGAGACCAAAAGTATAGATGAAAAATTTTAGAAGGACCATTCTTTAAAGGAATTATTCTAAGAGACTAAAAACAAAATTCGAGAAATTTAAGAGGATCACAAACATATTTAAGTCTATCAATTAATTAATCTGATATACTAATTACATGTGCAATGTGATATTATTAATAATTATGTGACATCACCAAACATAACCTCAAAATGGATCATGAAAAAAACCGAATTTTTAAAAGGAATAAAATTTCATGTTTTTTTAACCTTGGAAAGTTGTGTGTTGTTTTTGAAGCGTAACCTAGGGTTTGTATTGTTTGTGTGGTTTTAGTTGAATGAATAATGAAGTGAAGTGGAGAGAGCATCAGCATGAGTTGAGTTGATTAATTAAGATGGAGAACGAGATGGTAGAATTTGATATGGGAGGAGGAGATTACCATGAGGACCCTATTGAGTTGATTAATTAAGATGATGAAGATGGGAAAATGAACGTAATACATTTGTCTTCTATAAAGAAAATCAGATAGAGAATATGGTTGGTACAAACTTCGATGAAATATTTGTTTTAGGAATATATTAGTAGAAACAAAGCTCCATAAAAAGAATTGGAGAAACTTCACTAATTAAACTTCAGCCCTCAACACCAATTCAACAAAAAGCTTACACTCAAATTCCAAAATAGATGCATCAACATTCCCAACTTAGCATTTATTACAGGATAATAAAAAACAATCCTCAGTGACATTTTTTAGACACCACAACAAATCATTTGTATATTGATTTGTCAATGACTCAACCATGGAATCAAACCACATATCCTCCGTAGAATATGATCTTAAAGACTTTAAAAGAGGAAACCAGAGGCATTACAAAACACAAATCTAAACAGAATCAATAGAGTCAGTTTAAATCCAAAAAATATGATCGGGTGCAGAAATTCCAGCATAAACCTCTCAACAATTTAATATTATGATGGAATTTCAAGAATACGAAATTTAGCGAGAACTAAACCTAAATAACTTGTGAGCATGAAGAACCAAGTTAAATGAACACTCAAAATTTCAACACACAGTTGTGCAGTAGAGGCAGATAACACCATTTCTAGAGGTAGGAACAACACAATAGCAGATAAGTAGAAATGCTCCCTCGTTGACCCCCTCGAATCGCCTCCAACAGATGCAAGGCAGGCCATCTTCAACACATGCATAAGGTTTAATCCAAAAATTGGCATATTAACACCTCTTGATCTGTCTATCATATCTTTAAAAGTAAAGTGCAATCCAAAATAAAACAATTAGCTATGCATTCTTCCAATCGCAACAAAGCTTTTTTGAAGTTAATCAGAACTTTCAACCTTATCACTAAGAACTAAGCAATATAAGAACATTCAAGCATTTCCTATGAAAGCCAAATAGTAGATACTTCATACTTCAATAAAATCAAACCTGAACAATTTCCATGTTGAGAAGTCCCAGAAACCCACATCTAAAACCAAATCCCATAGCTATTGGAACTCAAATCTCTGAAAGAAAAAGCTAAGGATTATCATGATAAAAAAAACTATAGAACAATGATTAAGCAAACTATTGGATCCAACTTACAGGGTTTTTAAACTTTCCATTTCGCCAATAGAGTCTAAAATAGGACCAGTGCTTAAGTAATTTCTCAATTCCCAGAGTAACAGAAACAAAAAAAAATACAAATAGTTACTAAAATCCTAAATGTGTTACGAAGTTCTTCATATTAAACACGGAAGGAATGGTTTCAACTAAACAGTCTCGTCATGTGTTTCAAATCTTTCAGATCAGGAAATGTCATAGTTGTGTTCCCCTCCAAATCAGATATTTTATATAAATGTTTCATCAATCAAAATAAAATCTTCATCTGGTTAACTTTGCATTTCATAACCATGACAGAGAAAGAACTCACAATTCCTTCAAATTTTTCAAGAGTGATATAGCAGGAGGAATCATACCTTCCATCAACGTGCCTTGCAAATCCCTAAAAAAAATATTCAGATTTAAGCATGATATATCCTTATATCTTCAACAAATAAAAAGTCATGGATGAACCAAAATGTATACTCACAATCTTTCTACTCAAACCAACCTAATTTGAATCCATCTCCTATACACAATAAAATAAATCGTTCATACTCTACCACAATATACATATAATAAAAAAATGGCAATCTATGTATCACAACTGTATCTCATTCATTGCTTAACCACTAGAAGATTTAAGTTTGTGTTAAAGCTTTAAGCAAAAAGTAATAATGGCATCGGCCACAAATGTTGAAGCAAAATATGCAAATTTATATTTACTACTATGTGTATACCTCAAAGTTGCTTAGAAGTTATGCTTCAGAAGTATTGACTTGACCCGCGTTATAAAGTTAGACAAAGCTACAGAGATGGAACAATGCAAATGGATTTTCTGCGAGATCAACATTACAACTACAAAGTTCATAAACTGCACAAACCCAACAAATATGAAACAAAAATTAAATATACTAAAACAAACCTAACCCTAAACACAATGACAAATCAGGAACCACTATGAACTAAATAATCACAAAACAAAAAATAATAGAAGAATATATTTGGGAATCAACGAAAAATGAGATTTTGTTGAAATCAAAATGGGTATTTTGTTGAAACCTAACCCTCACATATTCTATGGGTCACGCCATAGTTGCTTCGAAAACTGGAAAAAAAACCCATATGAAGTTAACGTAACTATAACAATGGTTAATACAAATAAAATGATAAAAACAGAGGTAGAGATGAAGGTTCGCGGTGAAACCCAATATTGGTGGATGAAGTATTGAAGGGAGTAGAATGAAATATTGTAGAATATTAACGGAATAGTGACAACGATGAAGGTTCTGTGGCAAGGGTAGCGCTTTAGAAAGGAAGAAAAAGATGGATGTGTCGATGAAGATTTCTAAGACTATTCCTTCTAGGGGTGTTTGCGGGCCGGTTTGGTTCGGTTTTGGGAGAATCCGATACCCAAAACGATAAAAAATATATGGATTGGTTTGGATTGGATTTACACAATTTTGTGATAAAGCCCAAACCGAACCAAACCAATAAACAACGGGTTGGTTTGGGTTGGATTGATCGGGTACATTAGAAACAAATGTGCAAAAATATTTTTTTAAAAATATTAACTGATATCAACTAATTTTCCAAAATAATATAAAATTCTTAATTTTATTGTTTCTCCATATTGGTTGTGCATATCACAAATGACGTTTCATTTTTTTCTTCTTGAATTTGAATATCTCATTCTAGTTTCCATGATAATGATGATATATATTATACTAGTTAATTATGATTGGTTCAGGTGGACGGGCTCGCGGGTAGAAATTTGGAAATCCGTTGCCCGAACCAATTAACATTAGGTTTCATTGGTTTGGTTCGGTTTTTGCCTGAACTAAAAAAATGCCCGAACCAAACACAATGGTTTGGTTTGGATTCCGGTTTGGTTCGGATTTGCCCAAACCAATGAACACCCCTAATTCCTTCTTCTTGTGTCAGTTCGATTGTATAAGATGTAAATTTTGAGGGAGAAGATGGAAAGATGCAGGAAGTATACGATGTGCAATGTTAATGAACAGTTAATGAACAATCCAATTTTCTAAGCGTCTATTGAAAACCGCAAAGTTAAAAGTGAAGGATTAAGCCAATTTTAATTAGACCTTCTAATTTCCTAAATATCTGATTTTTTAACGTGAAAAAATACAGTGTTAACACCTCAACAACATTAAATGTGAAATGGCTATCAGTGAAGCAAAACTGGTTTAAGTCCTAATTACCCTTTTATTCTAGTTTAATGGGGAGTTTAATAGAAGGGTAGTATGGTTAATCAACAAAGTAAGTTTTTAATAGTTAGATTATAGATTATTCTAAGAGACTAAAAACAAAATTCGAGAAATTTAAGAGGATCACAAACATATTTAAACCTATCAATTAATTAATCTGATATACTAATTACATGTGCAATGTGATATTATTAATAAGGGTTAAATATGTCCGAGGTCCCTATAAATAACTCATCCTTCAATTTTAGTCCTTATAAATATTTCCTTCAAACAATGATCCTTGCAAAAATTTTCGTTTGTAATTTTGGTCCCTGCCGTCAACTTCCTCTAATGGAAGCTGACGTGGCGTGCCACGTTGGACGCCTTGTCACTTAAAATAAATAATACATTTAACTACAAATAAATGTGTTATATTGTGGGGTTTTCAAATCTCCCTTGTCAAGCTATCTTGAAGAAGCATTTTCAGTTGTTTACACTCACCCTTCTCCATCTCTACAAGTCTATGCCTTTCTGTTCCATCTCTACAAATATATGCCTTTCTGTTTCATTCTTGTGCTCATAAAAATGGATCCAACAAGGTGTGGCATTGCACCATTACATATTTTACAAACATTTAACAATTCAAAATGATTTTATTTTATCACTAATAACCTGTTGAACAGGCACTGAAAGTGTGACCATTTAGATTATACTCACCAACTGTTTGATGAAATGCCAAGAAGAAATTTTGTTTCTTAGACGGTTCTCATTTTTTAATGTGCTAAGTTTAATTTATTTATAGGATAAAACATTATTTCCCCACCTAAAACAAGAAATTAAAAAAAGGTAGGATTAATGAAAGTTCTATATCTAACATGTTACATGCATGAAATAATAAATATGATATATACAATTTTGGCATGGTTGTTATTTAACAGATTTCTATGTGGATAATATTTTTAAAACACCATGTTTAATATCTAAAACAAAAGGTACACACAGATACATGCATGTTATGTTTCATTAGTAAGGAGTCAATAGAGAAAGAACAATGGATGTGTGTTGTAGTAACTTTGTATTAGTGAGGAAAATATAAGATTGTAGTAGTGAAGAAGCATGGTATAATATTTATAATAAATAAGATGTATATAGTAGTGAGAGCAAATATGAACTTGTAGAATTGGAGAATAAAGTGAAAGAAAAACCCTGCTTTCATCTAAAAATGATAAACATAAACCAAACATGAATGTAAAGTGAGAAATGGAGGAAAGTGTAAATGACATGCAGTGCATAAAATAACATCCATGCAGCTATAAACCAAACATCACCATGTTGTTTACCCTTCAATTCTATACCGCCTTCAAATTTGCTCTGATTATACTCCAAGATCACTGAGTTGGTGAAGACTAAAAACTTGATCTTGTTCTTTTTTATCACTTTCCTTCTAGAATTACACCCCACTAGTAATTTTTCGCAAATCGTGTGTGAGCTCGTTCAGGCATTTCGTCAAATAATTCGTAAGCGTTTTCTGATTTTTTTATTGGCACTAAAAAGTGAAGTTTTTAGTCTATTGAGTATCATCTAAATGGGGCACTATAACTCTTCCTTCTATTTCACTCTCTGTAGCAAAACAGTTGCACTAGGAAAAAGTATTAAGCTTATTGAAAAATTTCAATTCAACTTTTCTTAAATTCAAAGTTTCTGGTATTTTGCAAATGGATTTTTGAATAAAATTAAGGAGAAGGAAGATACTGGGTACGAGGTAATCTAAACTTGGAAATTGATGAAAACGGTGACAATATCTTCTTCATGAAAACTGTGGGAATCTTTCTTTGCTTATCCTTGCAAACACATGAACAACATGCCACTATATTCGAAATAATTTAGGGAGATTTAAAAACCATTTAATCTAACATTGACTTTAAGTGGCGTGGCATACCAATCAGCTTCCGTTAAATCAAATAGACGGCAAAGACCAAAAGCGTGGACGGAAAATTTTAAGAGAACCATCATTTGAAGGAATTTTTTATAGGATTAAAACTAAATGTTGGGTTATTTATAGAGACGAAAAACATATTTAACCCTATTAATAATTATGTGACATCACCAAACATAACCTCAAAATGGATCATGAAAAAAACCTGATTTTCAAAAGGAATAAAATTTCATATTTTTTTTAACCTTGGAAAAGTTGGTGTGTGTTGTTTTTGAAGCGTAACCTAGGGTTTGTATTGTTTGTGCTTGTTTTTTTAACCTTGGAAAGTTGTGTGTGGTTTTAGTTGAATGAATAGTGAAGTGAAGTGGAGAGAGCATCAGCATGAGTTGAGTTGATTAATTAAGATGGAGAAACGAGATGGTAGAATTTGATACTGCTTTGGGGGGAGGAGATTACCATGAGGACCCTATTGAGATCGACGAGGAGGAAGACGAAGATGATGAAGATGAAGACGAAGATGAAACCAGCGGTGCTGTCTATTTTCCAGATGCCGGAGATCTCGAACCTTCTGATGGCATGGAATTTGAGTCCGAAGAGGCTGCCAAGGCTTTCTATAATTCCTATGCTCGCCGTGTCGGCTTTAGCACCCGTGTCAGCTCCTCCCGTCGTTCGCGTCGCGACGGAGCTATCATTCAGAGACAATTCGTTTTGTGCCAAGGAAGGCTTTCGCAATTTGAACGAGAAACGCACCAAAGATAGAGAGATCAAAAGGCCGCGAACGGTTACCAGAGTTGGATGCAAGGCTTCTTTTTCTGTCAAAATGCAAGATTCCGGCAAGTGGATCGTTTCCGGTTTCGTCAGAGAGCATAATCACCAACTTGTTCCGCCGGATCAGGTTCACTGCCTTCGTTCCCACAGGCAAATATCTGGATCTGCCAAGACCCTCATTGACACTCTTCAGGCAGCTGGTATGGGTCCTCGGAGAATTATGTCTGCACTCATCAAAGAGTGTGGTGGTATTAGCAAAGTCGGCTTTACCGAGGTTGATTGTAGGAATTATATGAGGAATAATCGCCACAGAAGTTTACAAGGGGATATGCAACTTGTTCTTGATTATTTGAGACAGATGCAATCCCAAAACCCTAATTTTTTCTTTGCTGTTCAAGGTGATCTTGACGACGAGGATCATTCAATCAACAATGTTTTCTGGGCTGACCCTAAGGCAAGGTTGAATTACACTTTTTTCGGAGATACAGTCACTTTTGACACTACTTATCGCTCTAATAGGTATCGATTACCCTTTGCTCCTTTTACTGGTGTCAACCATCATGGTCAACCGGTTCTCTTTGGTTGTGCTTTCTAATTAATGAATCCGAGGCTTCCTTTGACTGGCTTTTCAAGACATGGCTTATGGCCATGTCTGGACGTCCCCCCACTCTCAATAACTACCGACCACGATTCTGTTATTCAGTCCGCCATAATGCAAGTATTCCCTAACACCCGCCACCGTTTCTGCAAGTGGCACATCTTTAAGCAGTGTCAAGAGAAGTTGTCTCACATTTTCCTCCAGTTTCCAAGTTTTGAAGCTGAGTTTCACAAATGTGTTAACTTGACTGACTCAACTGACGAATTCGAGTCTTGCTGGTCCACACTTGTAGATAGGTACGGTCTCAGGGACAATGAGTGGCTTCAGGCAATACATTCCGCTTGCAGGCAGTGGGTACCTGTATATTTGCGAGACACGTTCTTTGCAGAAATGTCCATCACTCAGCGAAGTGATAGCATGAACTCTTACTTTGATGGCTATGTCAATGCTTCCACCAGTTTAAATCAGTTCTTTAGGCTTTATGAGAAAGCGCTTGAAAGTCGCAATGAGAAAGAAGTAAGAGCAGATTATGACACAATGAATACTTTGCCTGTATTGAGGACCCCGTCTCCGATGGAGAGGCAAGCATCCGAGCTTTACTCAAGAAAGATTTTCATGAGGTTCCAAGAGGAGTTGGTTGGCACACTAACATTCATGGCATCCAAAGCGGAGGACGATGGAGAGGTCATCACATATCATGTAGCTAAATTTGGAGAAGATCATAAAACATACATAGTTAGATTCAATGTTTTAGCGATGAAAGCGTCTTGCAGTTGCCAGATGTTTGAGTTTTCAGGTCTTCTTTGCAGACATATTCTTGCGGTCTTTAGAGTTACCAATGTCCTTACTCTTCCATCTCATTATATACTGAAACGATGGACGAGAAATGCCAAGAGCAATGTCATTTTGCAAGAACATTCTTGTGATGTATATACTTACTATTTGGAATCTCATACAGTTAGATATACCACTCTTCGACACGAGGCCTTTAAATTTGTTGATAAAGGTGCAAGCTCCCCTGAAACTTTTGATGTTGCAAAGGATGCTTTACAAGAAGCTGTAAAAAAAGTTGCACAGGTAAACCGAAATGAGGGGAGAACTCCCATCAGCAATGGGAAGGTTAGGAGTCACTCGCTGAATGATGAAAGCCGTGCTAATTACACTAGTGGCTGCCAGGATGAAAGCTTGGTCGAGCATATGAATAAGGTCAGAATTCCATTTCATGCTTTTTTTAACCTGTTCTACAATGGCATGTTAAATGTATTTTACACTTTCATCCACCATGTTAGAGATATAAAACAAACGTTGAATCTTCACCAAATAACCTAGGTCTTAAGATGATTGAATCTTGAAATGGTATTAGAGCTTCTCTATGATAAAGTGGTTAGCAGTTTGATACTATACCACTGCCATTCTTCCAAATAAAATTGAACTTCACACATGTTTGATTTGAATTGTGTGTCGACCAAACCTCAAATCCAGAGGATTTGTGGATGAGGGGATGTGCTAGAGATATAAAATCAATCTTTAATTTTCAGTTTTACAGCTTAAGCTTGTCAGTGACACTCCCTTTGTCACTCTCAAGGTAACGCTAGCTGGCAATTGCTTTTCCCTCATAACCCTTTGATCACCTTCATTTTTGTTGAGTGCTATTGCTTATTTTCTCTATTAGTTATAAGTCCTACTGATATATAATCATCTCGTGCTGTTGTGTCGCTCTACATGTCTATGGTTTTAATACTAAAATCTTCTAACTATTATGACTCTACTATTTGAATGTTCGTTCAATCTGAATTATACGTCTTAAACACTCATTCAACACTTATTTTCTGCAATCTATTGTCTAAAATCTAAATGGTAAGCTAGTTGCTCATTTTAATTATATACATATTTAGGGGAAGTTAAATTTAAACACGAATGAATTATGATTTTTTTTTTTTTTTTACATTAAACTACCTATTTCCTCCTAAAAAATTGATTTTGAGACAATTTTTGGTTGTACAAAATAATATATTTACTTCAACTGGCTTCAAGCACATCAGTTTGGAAGAAAATTTAATCCCCTGAAGATTGGACTTATCATCAATTAGGAATTAATTTAGTCAACTATTGAGTTACGGACTTGACGAAAATAGTACTTTGAAGACTAAATTGTTTAACTCGTCTCACTAGGTCTCTCCCCTGACCAAAAACTTCGCATTTTGATGTTTTAGTCCTTACACTACATGTGAGTAAATTTAATCCTCATTTTTCTTTTTCCCTTAGGGATCTATATTTTGCACTTAATCAAGGATGCATATTGCGTTGGATCTAGTTTTCATTTGCAATGTTTTTCCCTAAGGGCATAAAGGAAAATATGCACATCATATATCATGTCAACATTTTAAGATTTTTGTCCTTCATTAGAGTCTTCTCTGAAGACATTTTGTGTTTTAATTCATGGTGTTAAACAATTAATGTTGACTGAATTGGCCTGTAGTTGTGACTGAAGTTATGTTTGCTGTATTGGTCCAACTTGCTCTCTGTAGACATAACTTCCCTCAAATATGCTGTTGTCTAATAGTTAGATTTGTTGTTAAATGATCCCACTTTGGGGAGAAAACACTTTGATTATTGTTGTTAATGATGTTTCTTTGTCTAATAGATTTTACCAGTTCATGTATTTTAAATATCTAATATTTCATAGTCAAATATGCTTTTGTTTATCTTCATTGCTTGATATCTTGCAGGATGATATGGATAAGCATATCGCAAAACTTACCGAGGAGCTTGCGTCTGCAAATAGGAAGTGTGAAATTTACCGGTCCAACTTGCTCTCTGTTTTAAAAGCTGTTGAGGATCACAAGTTAGAGTTGTCAGTAAAGGTGGGAAAACATTAAGATAAGCATGAAAGACGGCCTCTGAGGATTGTGAAGCACATAAAAACAGATAGGATAACAAATGGAAATGATACTAATGTTTTCATTTTTGGCAGTCTAGTTAATGCTACCATGATAACCATTTTGTTTAGTTTTTGTAGAAATTTATAGCCATTTCAACTTTTGCCTTGTCGCTCTCCCTTATATAAATATAAAGATGAGATGATTTGCTATGTTTTATTATGGCACATATAACTTTTATAGTTGAAGTCTTTCATATGTAATTAATAGTTTCTGTAAGTCCAGTAATTGTATAACGACTTATTATCTCTGCTCATACAATGAAAACCAAGCTTACCATAATCTAATGAAAACGAACATGGAAAGGAAAGATGCATGTAGATTCTGTAGGACTTCAAGAAATGAAGTTTTTAGGGTGCAACTAACTAATGGGCTTAAGAAGTGGGTAGTCTATTCTAGAGGACATAAGAATGAGTTGGTTACTAATCTCTGAGTTGGTAATGATGGCTAGCTCTAACCGTCCTCATTCCTCAATATAATAGAGTGGACCTCACTTTGGATTCTAGCTATAGTTAGTTATGAGTAAGAGGCGGCGAACTTCTTTTTACTGGAGCTATAACTTCGTGGCAGATCTAGGATTATTCCTTCTCTGTAATTTCCTCTCCTATGTCATCAATAAACATATTTATTAGCGCATTTTACTATCCTTTATTGTTGGAATTCAACCACAATCTATGAAGAATTCATATTCAATCTTGATCTCAAAATTGTTAATAATCACACAATGGCAATGAAAAGAAAAGAGTTGAGAAAGAGAAAAGAATAATGTTGGAGAAGAAGATGAAAATCTGCAGAGTTCTCTCTGTCCATAAACTGTGGAAATTTTCAATATTCACTTGCAACTATAAACTGTGAATTCTGTTATAAGTTCTTACAAAAAATAAGGGTTTTTCCCTATTTATAGATTTAGGTTAGCTTGCACTCCACGACAAAGTCCAAAATTATAAAAGCCCAAAATAACTAACATTATTAAAATATGCCAAAGTCGAAATCATGTGTGAAGCAACTTGCTTCGACACTTCGACGCACTATTACAACTCGACACACACATTATAACAATTCGAACACTCCTTGTTTCTGTCGAGCTACACTGCTTCGACACAAGGAATTACAACTCAACACACCACCTAATTCATTGTGTCTAAGGTGTCTACATTCATCATGGCTCTTAGTCTTCTGAAAACTTAGACCTACACTCCCTTCGTCATGATATCTGCTATCTGATTCTCAGTTCTGCAGTGTTCTAAGTTCATATTCCCTTCTGTTACCTGCTCTCGAAGATAATGAAACCTCATTTCGATGTGCTTGCTTCGACCGTGTGCTATTGGAATTTTCGCCAAGTTGATAGCTGACATGCTGTCGATCTTCATGGTAATTGCTTCATGACTCTTCCTTGTAATCTCTTCGACCAGGTTCACCATCCAGGTTGCTTGACATGCACAAAGAGAAGCAGCTATGTACTCTGCTTCGCATGATGACAATGCCACTATTGACTCCTTTTAGGCATGGCGAGAAAACTCAGGCCCGTCAGGGCCCGCCCAGACCCGACCCGAAATTAACGGGGGAAACCCGATTTGATTGGGTGCGGGGTGCGGATAAAACCCAGTTTGTAACTGCGGGTGCGGGTGCGGGGGGCATGGGGATGCTACTACACCCCCCCCCCACCCCCCCCCCCCCCCCCGCCTGGTCTTATAATATTTACTTTAATATCCATATTTAAATTATTTTTATATCACATTTATTCACTTTTGAAAAAGTAATTAAAAATTCTCATTAGTCATTTCTCACCATTCACTTAAACTCACATCTTTAGAAACAAGTTTATTATTAAAATGGTTAAGTTTTTAATAAATTTGTTAATTTTTATTACTATTTAAAAAAAAATTTAAAAAAAAAAAATTTACGGATGGGGGCAGGTGCGGGTTCGGGCAAACCCGTTTCTATCGGGGGCGGGTCTGGGTGGTAAATTTTCAACCCCCCCGACTGGGGTTTAGGGGCGGGGGGCGGGTCTATAACAGGGAGGCGGGTGCGGGTGCGGGGCTAGCTAAACCCGCCCCGTTGCCATGCCTAACTCCTTTCTCGAACGCCAAGCAACTGGTGTACCACCTAACATAAACACATAGCCAGCCGTGGATTTTCGATCCTCAGCATCACTACACCAACTTGAGTCAGTGTGTCCCACTAGCTTGCATTCTTTTTCCTTCATCAGCTGCAGAAAACAAATTACTGTAGTCGAGAGTCCCTTTCAGATACCTCAGTATCCTCTTCGTTGCTGCTAGGTGTGATACCTTTGACTTCTGCATGAATCTACTTACCATAACCCACATTGTATGCTAAGTCATGCCTTGTGTGACAAAGGTATCGAAGTGACCCAATAAGTCTTCTGTATTGGGTTGGGTCAACATCATCTTCATCTGACTGCTTCGACGGTTGCAATTTGATCTCAGCTGGAGTCGAAGTTGGGTTGCAATCTTGCATCTCAAATCTCTTGAGTATTTCGCCTGCATATCTTCTTTGGTGCATCATCAAACCTCTACTTGTCTTGTAGAATTCGATGTCAAGGAAATATGAGAGGTCTCCCAAGTCTGATATTTCAAACTCTTCACTCAGGTCATGTTTTAAGTCTTTGATCTCTTTCTTGCAACTTCCTGTTATCAACAGGTCATCGACATAGAGGCATAGTATAAGCAATTCACTACTGCTTCTTCTTACATACATACACTTCATGCTCAGTCGTACACTTCACAAATTCCTTCTCCCTTAAGAAGCTGTCGATTTCCTTATTCCAAGCTCTTGGAGCTTGCTTAAGTCCATACAGGGCTTTATGCAGCTTGTACACCTTTCTTTCTTCGCCTCGTTTCACATACTCAGCTGGGTTGTGCGACATAAACTTCTTCGTCTAAGGGACCATTAAAGAATGCACATTTCACGTCCATCTGACATGTGTGTCAATTGTTCATATTTGCTAGACCAAAAATCAACCTGATTGTTTCAATCCTAGCAACAGGTGCAAATACTTCGTCGAAGTCAATTCCTTCCTTCTGAAGAAATCCCTTCGCCACAAGTCTCGCCTTGTGTCGAGTTACTTCTCCTTTAGGGTTCACCTTCACCTTGTAAACCCCACTTCACATCAATTGCCTTTTTGCCTTGAGGCAATTTGACAAGTGGACAAGTGTTGTTGACTTTGATGGACTCTAACTCCTCATTCAATGCTTTCACCCACTTTGAATCTTTCAATGCCTCAGCTGCATTGACTGGTTCAACATCTGCGTAGAAAGCATAATGTACCAGTTTACCCCCTTCATTAACCACATCATCTGATGTAATCAAACATTCTTGCAACCTTGCAAGCATGTTTCTTGTTCGTTGAGGTCCGCTTGGGCCAGCTTCACCTCAAACTTCTTCTTGTCAAGCTTCTCTTTCGACTTCACTAGCTGGTTCTTCACACAAGATTATCACTGAATCATTCTTCACATTCTGAGTCCAATCCCATTCTTTAAGCTCATCTATGATCACGTCCCTGCTGATCACTACCTGCTTATTCACTGGGTCGAACAACTTGTAACCCTCCAGTTGAATAATATCCTATCAAGATCATCTGATTCGACTTGTCATCAAGCTTCCTTCTCAACTGATCTGGCACATGTCTATGTGCTATAGATCCAAACACCTTCAAGTGACTGAGACTAGGCTTGACACCAGACCAAACATTCTTCTGGTGTGATTCCTTCAAGCTTATTCGTCGGACATTTGTTTAATATGTATGTTGTCGTTGAAACCACTTCTCCCCATAATTCTTTGGGTAGATGCTTTCCATTTAACATAGTTCTCACCATGTTCATAATGGTTCTGTTCTTTCTTTATGCAATTCCATTTTGTTGTGGAGTGTAGGGTGGCACCACCTCATGCACAATCCCTTCTTTTTCGCATAATGCATCGAACTCTTTCGACACATACTCTCCACCACCATCACTCCTCAGAATTTTCAGCTTTCGACCTCTGTCTTTCGACCATAGATTTTGAATATGGCAAATACCTCGATCACATCACTTTTCTTCTTGATGAGGTAAGTACACAGCTTTCGAGTGTAATCATCTATGAACGTGGCAAAGTATTTGTTGCCTGCAATCAAATCCACCTGGATTGGACAACATACATCAACGTATATGACTTTCAGAATTGCCTTCGACTTCCTTCCTGCATCCTTGCTGAAGTTATTCTTGTGTTGTTTCGACTGAACACAATCTTCACAGACTTCACTTGGAATGTCGATTTCAGGTAATCCTGAAGCCATATTTCTTCTCTTTAGCTCTCTAATGTCATTGAAGTTCAGATGGCCTAGTCGAAAATTCCATAACCACTCATCTCTGCTGGCTGTAGTTGCTAGGCACTTGTGCTCCATCACATTGATTTCAATCTTGAAGGTCCTATTCTGAGACATTGGAGCCTTCAAGATCAACCTACCACCTCTGCTGAGAACTCTCATCATCTTGTCTTCGACAACTACCTTGTAGTTCTTTTTGACAAGTTGTCTTATACTAAGAAAGTTACTCTTCACGCCTAGTATGTACGACATATTGGAAATTATTGACCTCTTGCCATCTTTCCTCATAATCAGAACATCACCAACACCTTCAGCTGCTAGAGTGTTGTCATTTGCAAACTTCATCGTGTTTCTTCAACGAGGGCTTCATGTTGACAAACCAATCTTTCCTTCCAGTCATGTGTGATGAGCATCCTGAGTCCAA
>JALAZF010001289.1:0-30027 GCA_022829125.1 Lathyrus tuberosus
CATTCTCGTCTGACTTAGTTGGTAAAATCCACTCTCGTCTGACTTATTTGGAAAAATCCAGTTCCCATCTGGTAGTCAGTTTCTCGTCTGACTTATTTGGTAAAATCCAGTTCTCGTCTGGTAGTCAGTTATCGTCTGACCTATTGTTGTGGTAAATCTAGTTCTCGTCTGATAGTCAGTTCTCGTCTGACTTATTTCGTGAAACCCAGTTCCCTTTATCAACAGGGATGGCATTTATGTTGGCCAGATTCTCTTTATCAGCAAGAGAACGACAATCTTTGAAGATTTTCTTTCGTCGGTTTCCCTTTGTCAGCAGGGATGGCATTTATGTTGCTAGATTCTCTTTATCAGCAGGGAACAGCAATCTTTTGGAGATTTTCTTTCGTCAGTTTCCCCTTTGTCAGCAGGGATGACATCTATTTTGCTAGATTCTCTTTATCAGCAGAGGACAGCAATCTTTTAAAGATTATTCTTTCGTCAGTTTCTCTTTATCAGCAGAGATGACATAACTTCGGGAAAATTTGTTTCGTTTTATCCCCAACATAGCAGCATTTTTAGCTAATTCTCTAGTGAAGGATTGCAAATTTCTGGGTTCGTTGGTATTCAATCTCCGTGCATCCTGATTATCTGAAAGCTGTCGCTATCATACACTCAGGACCAAGTTGATTGAATAGGGGCAGCTGTTGCACCCCAAAATTTGCCCTCCTTACCTTTAGTACTAACTGGCTTATGTTTCATCTCATTTTGCATTATCATGTGTGCATATCATTTGGCTATGTGGTTATGGGATCAAGGTTCTCTGTTCAAGCATCGTCAGGTTGCAACAGACGTTTATTTCGTCACTCGACCTATGCGCAAAGTATTTTCTCCGGGTTACGTAATCAACGGGTCAGCAAAGCTCTTATCAAACATAATTTTTCATGTCAAGAATCTCAGAGGAAGTTGAAGTTTTCAGCCGATTCAGAACAGTTTGAGCAGAAAATCAGTTTGCTGTGCAAATTTGCAAAATTCATAACTCTTGCTCTGGAACTCGTTTTGGCTGGATATTCAACAGTTAGAACCGTCTTGGTATTCTCTACAACTTTTATGTTCGGCTCGGAAGTCAATTCATCAAGGAAAGTGGTGGGAATTATTTGTTTCTGGAATTTCGGTTTCGCTGGATAATTGCGTCAGTAGCATTCAAAAGGGCTTAGCTTCTGAGTGGATCATCATTTTTGAGCGATTCTTATGCCAAAAGTTCCGTCTAGATATCCTCTCCAACTTTCGTGTTTTTCCAAAAGCTAATTCTTTGAGTAAGATCTCCGAATACGCGAATTCTTTGAGTCGATACAGCAGAAGAAACAACTGAAAATAGTGCTGAACCGGTGTATTTCGGACGCTAAAAAATTCATAACTCTCAGCTCGTTATCGGATTGATGTTAGTTCCAGTGCCTAAAATTCCGTTTAGATGTTATCTTCGTGCCGTGAATCAGTTTGGGTCAGGTCCGAGCGGAAGCACCCCGAAAAATGTGAATTACCAGTGGGGTTCTTTGATGCAGTGCACTGTCTGTCAGATTTTGGTAAAATTCCATAACTCGGTCAATTTTCATCGGATTTGCGTCCATTCTCAAAGCGTTGGTTCACAAATTTTATCATCTTCAAGTTCCAAGACAAGCTCGAGTTCGAACGATGCTCCGAGATCATCGTTTTGGTTTATTTCGCAAAACGGAAGTGCTGAACGAAGAAAAGGCTGAAAGTTGTTTCACAGGAAAATTCATATCTCACTCGTTTTTTGTCCGATCGCGCTCATCTTTTGACACGAAGTCACTGACTCATAGATCTACAACTTTGCTGACAAAGTCGAGTCGAGATTAATGCTCCGAAGAGGTTAACCTCGTCACGTTTTCGAGTAGCGGACACCAAATAAGCTGAAAAAATGACTTATTCAGTGACGTCTTGCAGCTTAAACATATCGATCGCACTCGATTTTGATCGTATGATGTCCGTTCTTTTTGCGTTGCGGACCGTGATTCAGAGGTGGACGATGTCGTGGAAGGCTCAGAGTCGAAATTCCTCGCCGAAGACGGTGTTATTTTCACTTAAGCCAAAATTCTACTTTTGCCCTTCATTTTAGACTCCACTATATATTCAAAAACTCTCTCAAATTTTTCTCTGAACTCTCACAAGATCAAAAAACCAAAAACCCTAACCCTTCTTCCTTCGAATCTCATCATCCACAAGAGTTTTTCACAAACTACTTTCACAATCTGAATCCTTGGGTTCCATAGAGCACGAATCAACCACCGTTTGAAGCTAACAACAAGGGTACGGATTGCGTGAATCTCAGGTTAGTGCATTTTTCATGATCTTAGAACTCAATTTTTGGAGTGTATAATGATATATGATATCCACTGATAATTCTGGTATGTTTTATTTGAGATTGGACGTGTATTATGTGCATATTGTGAGTTTGAAAGTTTGTGATCTAACCTTGTTTCATTCGATTTGGCTTATGCGTTGTTTGTTTGTGATTTTTAATTTCATATTATTAATCCTGGTGAAATTCTGGCCAAGAATGTATATTCATTTGCGTGTTCTGGTGACTTTTTGGTTGCAGGTGGTCGGAAGGGATGACCGGAACCCTAGCTCCGGCGGCTGGTAAGGTTTCCGGCGAGGTTAGGGTTTGGGCGAAGAAGATGAAATCCTGGCCGTCCGTTGGCCAGATCCAACGGTCATCAGCTGGCCACGTTTATTTTTTTTTTATTATTTTATTTTATTTTTATCATTTAAATTAATTGCTTAATCTATTTTCTTTTTGAATTATACATACCATGCATACACAATTTTGTTTATTTTATTTCTCTGCATCCGTAAAGGCATTTTTGATCCATTCTTTTTGCATTTGTTCACTAACATCCTAAATTGCATAAAAATATTTTCCTTTCATTTTTAAATTTATTTCATATTGCATTTAGGTCCTTCCCTTTGGCACATTGAATCCTATTCCTCACCTGAATTTTGCATGATTAATTGAATGACTAATATCTTAATTTTTTTGCAGGGATTTTTGATATTTGGTTTATCTCTGGTTGAATAATATTGATATTTAATTTGGGAATTTTAAGAGTTATTTTTCTAATTGTTTGATTTATTTTCACTTGAGATCTGCTTATATGTGTGTTTCTGATCATGCCTAGGTCCTTGTTTGGAAGGCACTTGTGCCATTTGCTTTGGGGTTGCTTCTTTGATCTTTGAGTTCATGTTTGGATTATTATCATTATTGTTTGCCATTGCTTGATTTTCATTTGCTTTGATATTACTTATATCTGTTTCTCACTAACCTTTTATGCAGGGACTAAGGTAAGTTATTTGAGGGTGTGGATAGTCCATCCATATTCACCCTTATTCTTTCCTTCTCTCATCTTTTCCTTTCTTTAGGCTTAGGTTGACGTCAACCTCATTAACCGTAGGTCACCCATGCATGATAACTTTAGGATTCATAGTCCCCCCTTCGAGTTACCCTTGTGTCTTCTCTCTTCTCATCTCAAATTTCTTTAAAAACACTTAATAATAATAAGGTGTATTGCACACGAGCCTTAAGTATGGGGAATGAGAAATGAGGGGCCTTCCTCTCATCTTTCTAGAGTGCTTAGCGAGCGTCCTGTCTTGGGACGATGCGTTAAGTATTCGCCCCTGTGCCCTAGACTTTGGTGCAATGCAGCTTAGGAACTAACTTAAGCCACTTCTGTCCTAAAAAACACCAACCAACCTCAAACCTTTTTGTCCTGCGGGACCTTCAACTTAAAGGATATTTTCAAAAAGGGCACGTTACCCTCCGTCTGAGTCGCAAATAGCATCGACCCTAACTGCCGGACGCGAGCTTAACGTCGCTCATAAAAAACACAAAAAGAACCTGGGTCCGAACTACGTTGACTCTGAATTCCCCATTGCACAAAGGGGGTACGTAGGCCTAGGACGTCGACGTCCTACCGAGTCGGTCTTTGTCTTCCCTTCTCCGTCTTAGTACAGCCATAGATGATAGGATAACTCACCCTTAGAATAGACAACAAGCGTGGATCCCCATCGAGTACGATGGACGCGTGGGGTGCTAGCACCTTCCCCTCGCGGTACCGACTCCCGAACCCAGGTTATGGTTGCGATGACCATTCCTTTCCCTCTTCCTAAGGTTTATGCGGTGTTCCCTTTCCCTCTCTTGGGATAAATTTACACGGCTGACGACTCTGTTTTTTTCCGCGCCACTCTCGCGTTTGTACCTGGATGAAAATCCTGGGAGCGACACATGAGATGACAAGTCTCTCCAAACACAAAAAAATCTTAAAAACAATTTCTCTTCTCATCTCCTCAATCACTTTTTCAAGCAAACTTTTTCAGACCAAAAGCGGTAGATATTTCAAAGGGCTCCTATAGAGTACTATAGACGTTTTGGGGTGCTAACACCTTCCCATTGCGTAACCAACCCCCTTACCCGGACTCTCTTCACTTGTTCTTGTTTAGAGCTTGTGTAGGTTTTGTTCGCTCTTTTTCCTTTCCTTTTTGGATAAAATAAAAGTGCGGTGGCGACTCTTGCTTTTCGAGTTAAGTTAATCAATAGCTTACACTCACGATTTTGCCGCTACACTGCTGAACAACAATTTCTTGCCAAAACCCTTTCCATGATGGGTTACTTTTGGCAGTCACGTGAGAACAGGTTCATCCATCGACCAAGATCCACCCATCCTGAACATGATGAACCGGTTCATCTTGAAGCAAGTGATGATGAGACATTTCTGGAAATGCAAATCAAGCGGTTAATAATGAAAATGTGGTCGTACAGGAAGACGTGGTTATGCAAGAGAATGTGGATATGCAGGAAGAGGACAATGAGGCATGGATGGGCCAACAACCTGAAGAGACCTCTGAAAATCAGGGTTGGGGTCAGTGGCAACAAAACTGCTGGACTGTGCTTGGTGATGCATACGTTCCTCCATCTTATGCTGAAGACTATGAATGGAAGCCACCGGAAAATTCTGCTCCTCCAACTCCACCATTCCAGCATGATCAGCAGTCGTCTGAAGAAATTCTAGCAAGGCTGAATGAGTTATCTCTGCAACATCAAGAATTCCAAGCACTACAGGACACTCGATACACAACTCAGCAGGAACAATTCACAAATCTGGTCTAACCAACTATCTTCTCACGTCACCAACTTCAACAATTTAGCAAATTGCAGCCATGAATCGGTTCAATTAAGTGGATGCCAACTTAAACTCAGTAAAATCTGAACTTGGCAACAGCCTTGGTAACCTCAACAGCACCTTGATTGAGCTCAACCTTCAACTCGAGGATCTTCCACCACCAAGTCAACATTATAGGGGAAGAGGTCATCATTTTAAGGGGAAAGACCATAGAGCCTAGGGCATTATGCTTCATTTGTGTTTGCGTTTATGTTTTGTGACCTGGTTGTTTTTTTTTTGCTTAACTTTGACATGTGCTTCCGTTTGTTTAAACTCTTCCAGAGTGAATGTTTTGTTCATTTTTTTTGTTATGTATTTAATCATCCTAATTTTTCATTAGCGGTATCATATGTGGATGCATGTTAATGTGTGTTTGTTGCAAATATATGATGATCCAATACGTATTATACTGCATAATTTTGACCACTGTCTTTTCCTCTTTTTGATGTTGTCAAAGGGGGAGAAGAATAACAAGCAGAAATCTTATTTACCAGATGTCAAAGACAGGGGGAGCTTTGTTCACTCTCAAATTACATATCTTGTGACAAGCAGAAAGTGTTTCCATCATCAAAAAGGGGAGTATGTGAGGGATATTCTCCTAGCTACCTTATTTTAATGATGTCAACAACATATTAGATTGTAATTTGAGCGGTATCACTTCATGTGTCGGGCATATAGCGTCTAACCATTATCGTTCATATGTCTAGATGCATAGGATCTTGTCCTCTTCAATAATAAAGGTCCACTATCGTTTAGTTGTGTCTAGTATGTGTCTTTGATATTGGTCTGGTAAAAATGCTAAAAAAAAATTGAATTTCCTGAAAATTTGCACTTCATGCGCTGACCCTTCAGTTCATGCGCTAACCCCAAATTTTGCGCTAACCTCCAAGACTTGCGGGAAAGCGCACAAACTTGTGGACACCAAATTATTCACTTATGCGTCGACGCATAAAAGCTGGAGGTCGACGCATGACCTCAGATTCTGCATTTTTTCACTTAATTTCTTTTTTGTTATTTTTCTGTTATTTTTTTTGTTGGTCATATTTTTTCATATAAATAGTTTTGGTCATCCTTTTTATTTAACAACAAGAAACGTGAAAAATATATGTCATTCTCTCTTCATCTTCATCTTCTTCACTGTGTAAACAAACAATCACACATAATCATCTTTGTTTGTGTCGCCCATTGATCGAAGTGATAACGTTCAGAATTTAGGAAGTGTAATCTTCATCTTCTGGGTTGAGAGTTTGGCAGGTGTTTCTTGAATAAAACCAGTTGGTTTTGTCCTCAAAGAATCGGATAGATTTTGGGGGTTTTTGCACAAACTGTTCTTTCTACAGGGATTCGGTTGGGCGAAGGTAACCAAAAATTGGCGCAATTGTTCGGTTTAGTAGTTGTAATCAGAGGATCGTAGAAAGGAGGTTTAGGTTCGAATTCTTGGTAGATCGCAATTGACGAGTGAAGGTAACTGAAGAAAGGTGGTTTCTTTCGGTTTAGTAGCGTGGGACGGTAATTGGATCAACCATATTCGGAGCACTTGATTCGTCTTGAATCAAGGGAAGAGAAAATTATGCATCAACGATCGAAGACGTTCGAGGGTTTGGATGTCATTGTTTTCTCTTGTAATAAACAATTTGCAACAACAGTAATATATATATATATATATATATATATATATATATATATATATATATATATATATATATATATATATATATATATATATATCAATTCCATTTGTGGAGTTGGGGGCAGACGTACCCAAAGCGAGGACGATTGGGGAACTGCCTAATCAAATCACGTTTGTTCTCTCTTTCCTTAACTCCTTTACAATTCATTTCGTTCGAATCTGTGAAGTCGCAAGTCATCGAAATTTTGTAGTAGAGTAATTGTAAGCTGATAAATTGCTTTGTTAAACTGATATAATTCCTTGAATTGTATCTTGGAGCAGCTGTACATTACTCGTTACTGAAATTCTACACTTAGTGTGTTTTCGCACACTAGGTGTTTGATAATTTGTTTCAAAGCAAATTCGAACTTGTTGTCTTTAAATTGCTTATCACTTTTCCTCATTGGATTGGGATATATATCAACCAAGTGATATTTTGTTGATTCTGCACTCATCCGTGATGTCTTCGTGCATATCCGATCCTTTTGGTAGAAGGTTCGTTGTAGACGTTCTATCCAGTGGTAGCTTCCGTTTAAACAATTTTTAAAAGCAAATTTTGTAAACCATTTGCGTGTAAAACTCAAGAGATCTATTCAACCCCCCTTCTAGATCCATAGCCATCGTCTAACAAATAGGGCCACGGTGCTCGAATCTGCATTGGGCGGAGGAGCAACTGGTTGAAAGACGGCTTGTTGGCCATCCTGCTGGGCAACGTCGTAAGCCGCGTCTTGGGAGTCTGGGGAGGCGGTCTGCCCGTCTCTCACGTCGCCTTCTTCGACGTGGAGGGTAGCAGCGTCTTCGCGGTGGTTCCCGTTCTCGAGTTGCGTGAGGACGGTGTCCAAAGCTTTGTTAGCAGACAGGTTATTGGCCATGCTGGTGATGAATGAGAGGATTGCTTTGGTTTATCGGAGGGAAAATGGGGAAGCAAGGGTTCCCACAGACGGCGCCACTGATCGTACCTGGATCAGACAGTATTTGATGGCCAGCAACGTCTTGTGGACTTCAGCTCCGGTGCGGTTGAAAGTCGGCGGGAGGGGAGGGGGTGTACCTGCAAGGTACTCCAACGCTGAAGTAAGGCAAAGGTCACAAGTAAAAAGCAAGTACAAGGTTAGAGAGTAAAAGAGTGTGTAACCTGACCCTCTCAAGTGAGAGGGTATTTATAGAGAGCCCCCAGCGCGGGGCCAACGGTTACTTGCATTGGGCCTCATTGCCAGGCGCAATCCAAGTAACTGCCAGGGCTTACGTGGCGTAGTGAAGACCAGCACATGGTCTTCGCCTTAGGGTAACCGTTCCTAGATCTCCTGAATTAGGGCAGACCGATTCCATCGGGAGTGGGCGGTTACATGAGAACGTGTCCTCGCGGGGAGGAGTCTTGAGTGTCGGGGAGAGACGGGTCCTCGCGGGGAGGGTTCTTATGTGTAGAAGGAGATGGCTCCTCTCAGGAAGGAGAACCTGAGTGTCGGGGAGGAGCGAGGTCGGGGAGGCCAAGCCCCTGCCCGACGCTCTATATCGTGCGTGTGCCCGACACTGCTGAGAAGGGTGTATGCCCGACATAGGTCGTGCTAAGAGGCCCTTGTTGGGCCATCCCGGGACGTGTGGGTTGGGCCTGCTCGATTGAGGGGCAGACCCCGGCCCTGTCCAGAACACCTTTTAAATTTTTCTTGTAAGATTATCCCTAACATTTATAAATAATCTTAAATTCTCTTTTCACATTAAACTCATCTCTAATCTTATTTATACTCTCCGCTTATTCTTGACGAATCGATGAACTCTATTACAATAAAGAAACATTGTCATAAATAAATTACTCAAAAAGAAAAACACACACTTACAAATGCAAAATGCATATGAAAAGTATTGATTATATTTAGTGAAAAGTTCGTTGATAAACATATCAAAACAAACCGTCCAAAAATTCACTCTTTGGCAGAAGCAAATGAAGCAAATGACCCATGGATAATAATACCATTCATCCTCTTGCCAAGATTCAAAGGATAGGAGAAAAATATAAATACAAAAAATTGAAGAATATAATGAAAAGATAATAGATGGACTTCTAAATTAGGACATGAAGAATTTGGATTAGATGAAAATAAAAAATTTCAATCTCAATTATTATAAACATAAAGAGATGTATCTAAATTATAAGAACAAAATATATTTCAATAACTATAACTTTAAATGAAAAACTAAATCATTATCATGTGATAGTAGAGACAAAACATATTTAGGCTAAAATAATGATTTGTACCAAAGCTTTCTACAACTTTGTTAGACATTATTTTAATTACATTTTCTCTTTCAATGAAATCTCTCCATCATCAATTCCCTTATTCTGTCACCAAATAATTAAGAACCAAACAATTGAGAGAGTTTAAGAAATGAATAGTTGATTCTGATTTTCCCATGAAAAATTGAAATAAAAGAGATGATGAACGAAAATGTTGTTACACCACCACCGTATCTTTTTCTCTCAGGCGGTTCTTCTTTCTATTTCACTAACTTATTTGAAATTGTTTCATTTATTATATGTGCAACTGTTATAGAGGTTATCATTGTGGCCAATTCTATTTAGCAAGTAGTTATTATAATTTGTAATAGAGTAACCGTGTGGCTAAAGGGGTAAATTGGGAATAAGAAAAAATACCAGACCAAAATAGTGTATTCCCTTTATATATAGTAATAGAAATAGATGTCCTACTGTTAATAACTCCCCTCTCCATACTTTTTCATTTTATTTTTCTTCCGAAATTACCCTTTACTAAATGATATATTTACTAAAAAACCACATCATTAATAACTACCCATAGAACTTACAAATTATTTATTATTAACCCTATATTTTTATGTTCTACTGTTAATAACTTCCCTCTTCATACTTTTTCATTTACATGTCAATTATCGTACTCATACAACAGTATAATTATAGAAAACAAAAACTAAAAAAATATATACGCATATTTATAATATATACGCGTATGCATATTTAAAAAAGCGGACAAACAGTGCCCGTTTGGACGCTAATAATAATAATAATAATAATAATAATAATAATAATATGTTTCAACAAAAATATTTTTATTTATATTATTTTATAATGTCTTTTATGAAAATAATATGGCATGAATTAATGATATATTATTTAATATTTTTAAATTTATTTTTGTAAATTATACTAACCATAAATTTTACTCGTGCATCGCAAACGTCTAGTTTACCTACAATATTAAAAATCAACAATATTCTATAGCAATTTTATATAAGTATTCTATATCAATCTTATATAAGTAGTCACACGATAAAAAATATCATATGAGTATATATAGTCATAGACATGGTATAATGTATAGCATAATAAACTTTAAATTAACAAATGCACCCATTTAAATTAACAAATTCCACGTTGAACATCTTTATGGACGTGATTCCCAGTAAAGAAATGTGTCTTGCTCCGAATCATGTTGTGTCCCATTTCGATCCAACACTTGTTTGAACCCTTGTATACCATCTTTAGTAACATGCCAATCACAATATTGTTTACACCTTTTAGAAAAATCTCTTTTTTGTTTGTAGATATCATATGTTCCTTCACCATTAGTCCATGATATATGACAATAGAATAACGTTGAACCCCAAATATTAGGATGGAATTCCCACTGAAAATATTCATTATCGTGAACCAATTGATTCCCTAAATCATCATTTTTGGATTTGCAATGAACATCAACATCATAACCTCCTAGATGATTGTAAATGCGCACAATTGTTTTGGGATGTAAACTAATTTGTTGTACACGATTTTCTTTTGTCGTAATGATAGGAAATGCAAAAACGGGAACAATGACAATCCAGAGAAATAACAACAAAAATTGGTTGATAATTGAAGCCATGTTATAATTGTTTGATCGGTATATGTTTAAGTGCTAGACTAGACATACTATTATAATGTTTATATAGGTGCTATAACTTGATTGTTTCATATTAAAGTATATGTCATGCAAAATTTGTGTGATGCCAAACGGAGTATAAATCGGTTTTGGTTAAATGTAAAGAACGTGTAAATCTAATGCATCAATTGAAAACACACTAATTGTAGTTTACTAGTTTCTTTTTGTGGACCAACATCATAGGTATTTCACCATGGTCTATCTTTATTCATGGTTAGATCTTGTTGGTCTACTAGAGCTTTCTTTGCCTCCCTTGTAGATTTCACCTCCATTTTTACCTCATTATGACTCTCCTTTGTCAACCTTGCCTCCATTTATAATAGTTGATTAAAAGACTATAGTACATTGGTACAAGTTTTAGTGTTTTTCTCTCTAACCAAACAGGCAAATTTTATTTTATTTTTTCATTTTTTCCCTCTCACTTTCTTTTCAAATCCAAAGTGCAATGGTTTATAAATACACAATACCGGATGGAAAACTCCAAGAGATCTTTTTCAGATTTTAAGCACTCTCTTATCCGTTTATCTTTTTTTAGGACGCGCACAGATAGGGCTGACAATGAACCAAATCAACTCGAAAATAGTTTGAAATTCGATTCGAAAATTAAATCGTTGAACTAGGTTCATGAACCAAATGAGCTGAATATGAGCTAAAAACTAAGTTCGTTAACTAAATGATTTGAACTTGAACTATACATAGTTCGACTCGTTAGGTTCATGAGTCAATTCGATTATATATGAGATAGATTATATTGTCTTTAAGAGTAGGTTTAAAGATTTGTTCTAAATCTTAGACTCATATTTTCTTTTAATCTAACGATTTTAATTGATAATTTATATTCTCAAGTGAGTAAAATATTTCTACGAATAATTATACAAATAAAATTAACATCGTATAAATTCTAATTTTATAATTTTTATTTTATTTCTATATTTTTTATTTAAAAAATATTAATTTAAAATGTCAAATATATATATATATATAAAAAATAGACTTTAAAAAATTACTTTTAAGTCTGTGAAATAAGCGAGTTGAACTTAACAAGATAAACCTAACGAGTTGAACCGAGATATTCGTGAACTTCTAACAAGTCGAGTTTGACCTGAAAAAAAAGTTCGTGATGAACTCGAACTCGAACTCGGCCAATTCTTAACGAGTCGAGTTTGAGCTGAAAAAAAAGTTCGTGATGAACTCGAACTCGGCTAATTCTTAACGAGTCGAATTGAGCTAAGACTAGTTCGACTCGACTCGACTCATTTCCAGCCCTACACACAGATTAATATATTAACGGGTATTTTTTGTATAAACATTGTGATACTCTCTCTCTCTCATGAATATGCTCAATTCTGGAATCTTTCCCACATACTCTCCCTTCTTCTCCTTCTTTGATTTCTATGAACATCATTTTTTTTATTATCACTGAATTATGTAAGTAATAATTTGAAATAATGTTTAGAGAAAAATTGATTACCAATTTGATAAAAGAAGGAAGAAAACTGTTCCAGAATATATTTAGTTTATATGGATTTTTCGTCTCCTTTTTTTAATGTGTGAACACAATTATTGTTAATGTGATTTTTTATGAAATATAGAAATATGTTCAGTTTATATGGATTTGTCGTCTCCTTTTTCTAATGTGTGGACACAATTATTGTTAGTGTGATTTTTTATGAAATATAGAAACATGTTCAGTTTATATGAATTTGTCGTCTCCTTTTTTTTAATGTGTGGATGCAATTATTGTTAATGTATGGAAGTTATGTATGGAGCAGTTTTTTATTTGCATTGGAGAAATGAACAGTTACGATAGTGTAACTGCCCTGCTTATATTCCATCTTAATTCATTATTTTTAAAATATTGAAATAAATTAAAGAATAAATTTTGAAAAAATAAACAATAATATAAGGATAATTTTAGAAGAAAAAAGAGTGAACCCAAAGTCTCCTATTCTCTGTATCTATAGCTATAAATCTATCTATATCTATATATAAAGAGGATATGAGAGTTTGGACTTACTCTTTTTCATTTCATTTTACCCTTTAAAATACATTTATTTATTTTTTTTATAATAAAATGATAATAAAAAGAAGCAGGTTTTGAAAAGTATAACTGCAGGTTTTGTTTTAATAGTAACTACATAAAAATTGCAGCAGTTACACATCTACACAAGAGTAGTTTTATTTTTTGTTTTTAAAAGAGAATGGTGATTCACTATGATTACTGTCTCTTTAGGTTCTGTTTGATAAAACTATCTGATAATTGATAAGCTAGCTGATAGCTGTTAGTTGAGGACTGATAGCTGGTAGCTTATAGCTGATGATTTATAGTTGATAAACTAATATGAGTGTTTGGTAAATTAACTGTTACATTAGCGGATAAATACAAAATGACATAAAAGAATATTTTTAATTAAAAAATTAGAAATCCTATTTTTTAAATCAATTTTTATTCAATAAAAATAAACATATTAAAAATCAAATGCAAAATATTTTAAATAAAAATAACCCAAAAATATATTAAACACTTGTATATAAATTTTGTAATGAAATTTAAATATCTAAAATAATAATATTCTAATTTGATCTTATATTTCAATAAAGTGCATATTTCCTTCTCTCTTTTTTCCCTCTCAAAATCTATGATATGTCTACTAACAAACAAATATATTCAATAATACAGTATCATATTTATAAAAATAATATATTAATAATAAAAAATCAAATAATAAATAATTAAAATAATAATTTAAAAGTAATAAAAAAACAATCTATCTATTATCTATCTATTATAATTCAATTGCATGCACTCTCAAAATTGTCCTTTCATCACAAATTATTTACACTACCAAAAGGACATTTTAGTAATCAACTAATGTTTACTTTTTTTTCAATCTCAACTCCTATTATATCATGACAAATGGCATTCATTTATCCATCTCTACCAATAAAATCACAATTAAATATTACATACACACATTCTCTCTCTTCATTCAAATTTCAAATCTCTCTCACATTTTTTTCCCACACTTTCTCACTTTCATTTTAATTTTTTTCTCTATTTAATTATTATCACTAAAAATACCAAAAATCTATTTTTTTTATTTTAATAAAATTAAAAATTTATTTATCTCACGGGTCACTATCAACACAACATTTATTTTATTTTAATTTAACATTAATTTGAGAGACAAAATTAAATATTAATTTTTTTCTTTCTCCATCTCATGATTCCTTTTTTTTCATTTTATATAATTATTTAATACAATTTAATTTATATGATTATTGTTCATTTTACAATTAAGTATATCATTTTAAATTTTGCATTTGTATCTAAATACATTTTAAATCGCATCAAATAATTTTTTTATCTCACGGGTCATTATTGCATCAAAATTTCTTTTTTTTGTCTTTTTTTCATCCTATGAATCTTTTTTTCTTCTTTTTGCATGATTATTTAATACAATTGAGATTATATAATTATTTTTCAATTTATAATTAAATAACTCACTTCAAATTTACATATGTATATAAATACATTTTAATATCTATCAAATAAACTTTATATTTCACTGGTCACTAAAAAAACAACACATATTTTATTTTAATCAATAATTACCTTAATTTGAAAGATAAAGTCCTTATTATCAAATATGAATTTTTTATTTATTTTACAAGTTCTTTTTTTCTCTTTGTATTTAATTACAATCGTATTTATATAATCATTGTTCATTTTAAAATTAATAACTAATTTTAAATTTAAATACATTTATAAATACATTTTATAACGTTCAAATTTACATTTAAATATATTTAATATTGTATCAAATAATTTTACCCGTGCGGGAGCACGGGTAACTTACTAGTTCAATGTAATGAATCAAAATATTCTATTAATAATAAAATGGAAGATGGATTGCATCGTTAATTTGTTGATAAAAATAATGACTACCTTTTTTTTTCCTTAAATAAAACACAAATATTTTAATTTAAATCATAATAAAATATAAAGAATAAAAATGAGATTTTGATAAAATAGTGAGGGTATACATGAAAGAAAAAGTCATAAACTAAAAGCTATTTCAAATAATTTTTAAAAAAAAAACTAAAAACTAGTAAAAAAACTAAAAAATAATTACCAAACAGAGCTTTTTTATTAATATAAATTAAAAAGCTAAAAGCTCTCAGAATCTTAATGCAGTTTACCATTACTGTATTGCTTTAGCACACAAAAAAGTGACGGAAAAAAAAGGACTTGCGCCGAAAAATATAGAGAAAAATTAAATTAGAACAAGAAAATGATTCTCTACTACGTATGACAATGATAGCATGTTTAAGTGGCTTTCTTCTTCTCACAATAACACAAGTAAATTATTTATTTATGTTTTGTGTCAACTTAAAATTTAAATTGTTATTTTATCTTTTTTTTTTTAATTTGTCTTATTTACACTGTTATGTTTGTAAAATAATGATGATCATTTTGTCTTATTTATGCCATCTGTATTATTTATTTTGATTTGTCACTCAACATTTTAATTATGACAGTTATTATTTTGAGTAGTGTTTTCTTTTCAAAAATTTACAGGGACCTATGGTTATAAAATTGAAGAAATTATACTTATGATTATCAAGTTGAAGAAAATAATTGCAAATGTGTTGTGGATAGAACATAAGAAAATGGAGGAACACATCCGGTTATTGGCAACACGACGTAAGCAGCAATAACAAAAAAATTTATAAATAATTTTTCTGATTTTAAGTTGAATTTTAAAATTTGATTTTTTGTATGCCATTGTTCCTTAAATATCCTAACTCACCAGTCTCATCAAGCAAAATATTTATGCAAGGAGAGAGTATTGAGGAAAGATGATGATGACATGAGGGATCCTTTTTTACCAGGAGGATTGAGTAGGATTTTATATCATGCTTTCTTATGTAGATTGTCGTGTCTAATTTTATTAAATTACTCACTTTTGTTTTATATTCTAATGGCTTTTAATAGTGTTTGTTATTTCATTCTTAATTTTCAATTTCTATCATACTTTTAATTTATTGTTATCTATAACTATAGGGCAATTTTTCTTTAAGAGATGATTTTCCTTATTATAAACCTTCCAAATTGTAACGGTTCTATAATTTCATCGTTATATAATTTTATCGTGTAGTTTTTTTAAAGAATATTTTTCATTCACATAGGTCAAGAAAAGAATTATTTCTATTAAAGAAAAAATTGATACTAATTTTTTTATTTCATGCTAATTAGTATTATAAACTGTTGTTGTTTTGTAACTTGAATCTATACATCTATACATCTATAGATATATTTATAACTATATTTAAAGAGGATAGGGGATTTTGAACTTACCTATATTTATTCCAAAATTACTTTTACATAACTACTTTTTTTGCCTCTATTTATTTATTTATTTATTATTTAAAATATGTGTAAGTTACTACAAAAATTTGAAATGTGTACGAGGAAGTTGAGCAGTTGTTGTACTAAAAACAACTGCCTATACTTGCAGACAGAACTCTTACGTGATCACTCATGTTTTTTCTTCAAACTCTCACACAATTAGCCACAGTAAAATAATTTGGCCCTTGCCAATGTATGAAGCAATTCTCAATTGCAAAAGTGATATTTTCATCAGAATAACTCTATTTTTCCACAGGTGCGGAGGAAGCTCCTCTGCCAGGATGCCGCTGGGATGATCAGGATATTGGAAGCGGCTCTGGCCCTTGGAGATGCAGAGGTGGCTTATCGCTCCGACCTCAAAGAAGTCAAGACTAGAATCAATGACTTGGAGTGCGAGAACGTGGGGATATATAATGAGCTGAAGAAGCTGCAGGGTCACCAGGAGGCTAAGATACTGCTTCAAAAGGAGGTGACCCAAATGAAGGAGGAGGTGAAGAATGTTACTGACGAGAATGTCCGCTTGAAGGCGAGGATTGCGGAGCTGGAGGGGTCGCCGACAGCGGGTGAGGACGAGACCGATGGCGAGAGGGCCTTGAAGACGAGGAAGGACCTGATTGAGAGGATCCGTGTCCTCGGGGAGGACAGCCTAGGGGCAGCAGAGTTTGGCTTTAATGCTGCTTTGGAGCAGGTGAAGGCTCTCAATTCTGACGTCCAACTGCTGACTGAGGGAATGGGTATACTCAACGTGGTCGTCAATGCCGAGGTGGTCCCCCTGGAGGGTGTCAATGAGGTTGTTTAGTTTGACTAAGACATTTTTTGAATGTGTATGCATTTTGTGGGCCTGCGTGCCTTTTTGATGTAATATTTGTCGGGCACAGCCCCTCTAATGTATACCTGACTTATTCTGGCTTTGTAGCCAATGTTATTAACTTTTTGTTATATAGATTCTTGTCGTATTTATTTATGCATGCTTGTTTGAATGGATGTTTGCTCGATTTGTTTTTATTATGCCCGACAGTTTAGAACTTGTTGGGGGAGGGCAAAGGAGTTTTGCCGGGGATTAGACTAGGATCTCGATTGAGGTACTAATCCCATAGGCTTGGACTGTTCCCATCGCGAGCTGGGTGTCCTGCCTTCTCGGTGAAGCAACGACGAAGCTCGATTAAGGTGTCCCCGTTGGGCGCAGGGTCTGCTCGTCCCATGAGCAGAGGCTGGCCGGCGTCGTAAAAGAGGGTCATGCTTCACCAGGGCATGATCCTGTGGCCGTGCCGTCTCCCCGTTCGGGGAGATCTCGTCGGCAGCTAGTCCGACCTTGTGGTTGGGCTTAACTATAGTATTGTTTGAGATTTTCAGCATTCCATGGTCGAGAAAATGGTTCTCCGTCCAGAGCTTCTAAGTAGTAGGCTCCGGTGCCCATTTTGGACTTGACCCTGTAGGGTCCTTCCCAGTTTGCGGCCAGCTTCCCCTCGCGCGAATCTTTCTGGTTTCTACGCAGGACCAGGCTGCCAACAAGGAAGTCGCGCTTTATGACCTTAGCATCGTGGCACAAGGTTATTTATTGTTTCAGCGATGCCTCGCGGAGAGCTGCTCCTGATCGTATTTCTTCGACCAGGTCGAGCTCTTCTCTTAAGGCTTTGTCATTCATCTCCTCGTCGAGGGGAGCTTCCGTTCGTCTGGAGGGCTCTCTAATTTCCACCGGTATCACCGCCTCAGTTCCGTAGGCTAGTCGAAAAGGGGTTTCCCCGGTGGTGGACTGCGATGTTGTCCTGTAAGCCCAGAGCACGCTATGTAGCTCCTCGACCCATCTCTTCTTGGATTCGCCCAACCTTCGTTTCAGACCACGCAGGATCACCCTGTTCGCCGCTTCTGCTTGGCCGTTGGTCTGAGGATGCTCGACGGAAGTAAAGTGTTGCTTCGTGCCTAATTTGGCGACGAAGTCTTGGAACTTTCGGTCCGTGAACTAGGTTCCGTTGTCGGTTACGAGGGCCTGGGGCACCCCGAACCTTGCAAGGATGTTTCTTTTGTAGAAACGAAGTATGTTGAAGGCTGTGATCTTGGCGAGGGCTTCGACTTCGATCCACTTCGTAAAGTAGTCGACGACCACGATTAGAAATTTGTTTTGATAAGACCCCATTGTGAAGGGGCCGAGTATGTCCATTCCCCACCAGGCGAAGGGCCATGGCGAGGATAGAGTTCTCAACTCATTTGGGGGTGCCAAGTGCATGTTCCCGTGACGCTGACACCGGTCACACTTTTGGACGTGTTCCTTGGCATCGTGCTGCATGGTTGGCCAGTAATATCCTGCTCGCAAGACTTTTCGTGCCAGGGATCTTCCCCCCAAGTGTTGCGCGTTGATGTCCTCGTGGATTTCTTGTAAAATCCCGGGGACCTTACTCTCCTCGACGCATTTCAAGAGGGGGATGGAGAATCCTCTTCGGTAGAGTTTGCCTTCAACCAGCACATACGAACAGGCTCGTCGTTTAGTTATGCTAGCTTTTTTACTATCCTCGGGAAGCTCCCCTTTGGTGAGATAGTCGTATACGGGGGTCATCCAGCCATGGGTGTCCCCGACGATGTTGACGTCGAGCAGCTCGGAAGGTTTCTCAATACTAGGCCGGGCCAGCACTTCTTGTATGACGGACTTATTTCTGCCTTTTCTGCCGGTGCTGGCTAGTTTGGACAGGATGTCTGCTCATGAGTTTCGTTTACGGGGGATGTGCTGGACTTCCCATGCGTCGAACTTTGCGATTTTTTCCTTTACTAGCGCCAGGTATTCGGCTAGCTGATCGTTCTTCGCTTGAAACTCTCCCCGTACTTATGACGCTACGAGATGGGAATCAGTGTAGATTTTTATTTCCTTGGCGCCCACGTCCTTGGACAGGCGTAGTCCTGCGAGGAAGGCTTCGTATTCGGCTTGGTTGTTAGATGTAAGGAAGGACAGAACCAACGATACTTCTATCAATATCCCTTCCTCATTTTTGAGGATGATACCTGCCCCGCTACCTGAGGGGCTGGATGCCCCATCTACATACACGGTCCATCTATGTGCTCCATATGACGGGGACGGCAGCGGGGTCATTTCTGCCACGAAGTCGGCCAGCGCTTGCGCCTTGAGGGCCTTTCTACCCTCGTATTGAATGTCAAATTCTGATAACTCCAAGGACCATTTAAGCATCCTGCCTGCCATATCTGGTCGGCATAACAATTTTCTGATGGGCTGGTCTGTGCGAACAACTACTGTGTGGGCAAGGAAGTAGTGCCTAAGCCTCCTCGCGGCGGTGATGAGAGCAAGGGCGACTTTCTCTATCTGCGCGTACCTGACTTCTGGCCCTTGTAGGGCCTTGCTGGTGAAATAGATGGGTTTCTGCCCGTCTGGTGTTTCGCGGACGAGGGCAGTGCTAATGGCTTCGCTGGCGACAGAGAGATATAAGTATAAGGTTTCCCCGCATTCTGGTCGGGAAAGCACAGGTGGGTCGGACAACGCCCGCTTAAGGTGGGCCAGGGCTTGCTCGCATTCTTCCGTCCATTCGAAGCTGGTCTCTTTCCTGAGCAGTTTAAAGAAAGGTAGGGCATGCTGAGCGGATTTGGCCACGAATCGAGAAAGGGAGGCGAGCATCCCATTTAGGGATTGGATGGACTTCTTTGACCTGGCGTGGGGAACTCCGCGAATGCTCGGCACTTATCTGGGTTTGCTTTTATTCCCCTTTCGGTGAGATAGAATCTGAGGAACTTCCCTGCTCGCACACCGAAGGTGCACTTTTCTGGGTTAAAGCGCATTTTACATTTCCTGGCTTGGTCGAAGACCTTTTGCAGGTGAGTCGTGTGATCGGATTCCTCTTGGGATTTTACGATCATGCCGTCCATGTATACTTCGAGCATGTCCCCGATCTCTGATCGGAAGACTTTGTTCATCATGCGCTGGTACGTGGCCCCAGCGTTTTTTAGACCGAAGGCCATTACGTTGTAGTAATAGTTCCCCGAGGAGGTCATGAATGCGGTATACCTCTTGTCCTCTTCGGTCATAGGGATCTGATTGTATCCCGAATAGGCATCCATGAAGGACAAGAGTTTGAAACCTGCAGAGTTATCTTCGAGTTTATCTATGCTCGGTAAAGGGTAAGCATCTTACGGGCAATTCCCGGTTGAGATCGGTGTAGTCAATGCACATGCGCCATTTTCCACTATGTTTTTTCACAAGTACAATGTTGGACATCCAGGTTGTATACCTGGCCTCCGATATGAATTTTGCCTCTAAGAGGTCTTGTACAAGTTTTTCGACAGTCTGTGCCTTCTCATCGGATTGCTTTCTTCTCCGTTGTGCGACGGCGCGGGCAGCTGGATCAATGGTAAAATGGTGGCATGCGGTCTCGGGGTCTAACCCGGGCATGTCTGCTGCGCTCCAGGAAAACAGGTCAGCATTGTCGTCCAGGCATTTCTTCAGTTGTAGCTTGACCTCGTCGGGCAATCCTGCACCTATCTTCACCCTTCTGTTGGGGTTATTGCTGAAGGTGATGACTTCAAATTACCCGTCTGAAACTTGCCGCATGAGAGTTGAAGTGGGGGAGCTGGTCGTCCCTGTTGGCGCAACCTCGCCGTGATCTTCCTTGCGGTATTCTGAAATTCGATTGTCAAGGTCGATGATGTGCATGGGAAGTGCAGGCTTCTTATCCGGTTGGTCATTTTCGGCTGGATAATCTTCATCCCGTGGCCATTTGGCTGCTTTCAGTGCTGCTTCGATCTGGTTCTGTCTCCTGGTCGCTGCCTCGAAGCATCTGCGGGCAGCTTCTATGTCCCCATATAAAGTTGCGACGTGACCTTTCTCAGTATAATACTTTAGCTTGAGGTGGACGGTTGAAGGAACAACGATCAGTTCTGCGAGTGTTGGCCTACCCAAAATGCATTGATACAGCGACGGGCAATCGATCACCAAAAACTGGGTCTTGATCGACCTGGAAGCTTCCTCTTCCCCGAGTGTGACCGGCAGCTCCACGTATCTCCAAGGTCTGGATGTGGCTCCGTTAAACCCCTGCAGATCGGATCCCACATACGGCGAGAGGTTCCTCTGGTCTAGCTTTAGGGCGCGGAACAGGTCCGTTTACATAATGTCCACTGAACTTCCATGGTCGACTAGGATCCTTCGGACGTCGGTGTTTGCTAGTCTAGCCCTGATGAGCAGAGAAATGTGAGAATTCAGAGATCCCCCGGGCAGCTCCTCACAGTAGAACATGATCAGTTGGGAGCATCCCTTGATTTTCTCAATCGTAGACAACCGATCAGGACTGCAATCTATAAGCTGCTCAAACTTCCTCTTGATGGATCCTACTGTCAGCTCATTGTACCCCCACATGAGATGACCATGGCTGCCGGGAAAGCTTCCCAAGTTCTGTGAACGGACGTCCGGGAAAGCTCTTCGAGATAATCAGGAATGACGAAGTCCTCTGGTCGCGTAATGGACATGGCGACCTGCGTGGGAGGACTAGACTGAGACGATTCTGTCTCCTTCTTTGGGTCTGAAGCCTCTCGTCGGGAGAACTCACATTTCTTTACATATTATTTCAAGTGACCCTCCTTGATGAGAATCTCTATTGCGTCTTTAAGGTGTACGCAGTCCTCGGTAGTGTGGCCGTGACTGCACTGAAAGCGGCAATACTTGCTCTTGTCGACGTTGCCTTTGGATGTTGTTGGTTTGGGGAACCTGACGCCCCCTGCTTGAATCTCGTATTGATGCATTCGGAGAGAATGCGTTCAAGGGGAGCCGTAAGCAGGGTATATTATGTGAAACGACCAACAGGCCCTTTACATTCTCGAGGACGATCGTCTCGTTGCCTTTCTTTTCCTTGTCGGGATGACTCCGACTCGTCTTTTTTTGGTGCCCGGGTGCTGTCTCAATCTCTCGTGTCCCGGGCATGATAGGCTGCCTCCTTCTCCTCGTATTTATATACGCTTCAGCCTTTCGGAGAAGTTCTGTCAATATTCGAGGAGTTTCAATCCCGACGGCTTTGCGAAACTCACTTTTTGGTTTCAGGCCCTTTTTGAGGAGGTACTTCTTCATATGGTCCATTGTATGGACCTCCACGACTTCTCTGTTGAACCGTTCGATGTATGCCCGTAAGGATTCGTCCTTTCCTTGTATAATAGCTTCCAAGGTGGCCTCCGACTTGGGATGTCGTCGAGAAGCTGTGGAGTGTCGGGAAAATTGAGTCTTCAAGTTTCTCCATGATGTGATCGACCCTCGAGGAAGGCGCTAGAACCAAGCCATTGCCCCCTTTCTCAGTGTGAGCGGGAATAATCTGCACTTTATGGCCCCGGTCACGTTGTGGTAATGGAGCATTGCTTTTATGTTCTCTATGTGTTCGCTGGGGTCGGTGGTCCCGTCGTAGGTAGCTAGAGTAGGGGGCTTTTCTAACCCGCGAGGAATTCTTGTGTCCATGATCTCCTGTGAAAGGGGGCCGTGGACGTCGTCGTCGCTGCTTGAGCTTGAAGAGTGGGAGGTAGAACGGCTGTGACCATGGCTTCGGCTACGTCGCGGAGAATGTCTGCACGTATGGCGGCGTTTATGCCTATCTGGCTGTCGGGGCTTCTTGGACGCTGGGGAGCGTCTTGACTTTTGCAGAGGAGATCTGCGGTGTCTTCGGGCAAGATCGGATGTGGGTTCTTCCGATCTGGATCATATTCTCTCCGGGGAGAGACTTCTGGACCTATCGCGTCTCCGTTTCGGAGGGGGAGACCGGGGACGTGGAGATGGGCTGAGGTGTTTCTCCGAAGCAAGCCGTTCTTGGAGGACATGCTCGAGAGCATTGATCTTCTCTCCTTGCTGAAAGATCACAAGGTTTGATCTGTTGAGAGAGGCGATGAGGGCAGCTGTACTTTGATCAGCGTTCTGCAGGACAGGAATGGGTTCGAAAATCCGTTCGGCAGCAGGTGCCCTAGGTTTCACTTCCTCGGGGGTCGGGGACGTAGCCTTTCCGTCCTGTAGGTCGGTTTCTTGAAGCATATGCCCGCCGAAGATGTGGTCGCGTTGTCAGTCACAACGGCAGCAGCAGAGTCCTGGCGGGCATCATTCTTGGTGAAGGCCATGATGATCTTTAGAAGATGAAGCTTTGGTCTTTGAGGTGAAAAAGAGGATCTTGAAAGAAGACGGGGAAGCTAGTTCCCACATACAGCGCCACTGATCTGGCGCAGATCAGACTGGATCGTCGTGGCCTTCACGTAGGACAGGTGATGATGCTTATAAGGGAGAAAAAAGGGTGGAGGTACCTGCAAGGTACTCCGATGCCAAAGTAAGTGTTTGGTCAAAAAGGGGAAAAACAAGTAAGAGATTTCAAGTATTGGATATTTGATACCTGCCCCTCTCAAGCGAGGGGGTTTTTATAGGTGGATTCCTTGCGAGCAAAACGCCTGGTCCGCCAATGAGGGATTGCCAAATGGAGAGCAGGGCGCGTGGCCTTTTGACTTGGACTAACTGTTTCCGTGATATCCGGAGAGGCAGTTGGTCGCGTGAACTATTTTGCGCGTGAAGGGGACATGCCCAACGGCTAGTTTCTGCCCAACGGCTAGTTTCTGGCTATTGGGCCTATTCAAAGGCTGGATTGGATTGGACCTTCCCCTCTGGGGGCACAGCGCCTGCCCAGTCTAGAAGAACTACATTACAAAAAAGTGCAAGAATTAAAATAAAGAATAAAGTTAAAATTTAGGATCAATACTTAAGAGAAATAAATATTAACATAAAAGTAGCAGCTATTAAAATTTTTAAAAAAATGTAAAGTATTGTAAAAAAGAAGGAGAAAAGAATAAATTTTATCGTCAAATAATATAAAATATATATTAGGACTCTATACGATTCAATAGATCAATTTCCACAACTATAAACATAAATATTCGATTTACAAAAATAATAAAAACAAAAATCACCGTAAAGCAACAAACGTGTCAAAATAAAGGAGTAGAAACTGTCATTTTTCTATTAACATTACGTCAGTTTATAAACCGCCATATTTTACTGTAAATAGTGGCAGTTTTATTAAACACCATTTTAGTAAAGTGTTGTATTTTCTATAAATTAATCAAATAGTAATAGGATGGTTGAATGTCGTTTGAGCTGGTTTATCATAGTCACTTTGATGATTCAAGGCCAAGTAAGAGTGACATACTAGTAACCGAAAGATTAGTTTCTTATAACTGAATTAACATTCAACATTTTTAATCTCTTAAAGGTATCATAACCTTTTGATTTAATATATTTATTTAAATATAAAGAGATTTGAGCTTGGCAATAGATCGTGTTCTGAGCGGTCAGCTAGTACCATCAGAGTCAAAACCTAGGTACTTTGTACATATAGTTAACCTTTTGATTGTTTGAGAAAATTTAAATTTATGGTATTTGTCATGGTCATGTTTTTCTATTTGTATGAAGTGTTGGATGCAGCATAAAGTGACACCCATGAAAGAAGTTTTGATCTGTACATTGTAGCTATCTTGTTCAAGATATCAATTCTATATTTATATAATACACACACTTGTTGAATTTGCAGTCTTCAAATTTTTGCCCAGGCTTCAAATAATTTCTGGCTCCGCCATTATATATATATATATATATATATATATATATATATATATATATATATATATATAAAACTCTTTAATCAAATATTTTGAATTCCATTAAATGAATTAATTGTCATCATTCTACTGTTAACTATTGAGAGTTTTATAAAAAAAAGTTGAAAAAAGTAGTTACACACAATAATATTTGTTGGACTACCAAAAATTACGTTCACTCTGGGAAAAGACATAGTGTTCCTATGTGTGGAACCTATGGGAAAAGACATAGTGTTCCTATGGGAAAAACAATCTCCCCTACGATAATGTCTCCCTTCTCTCTAACTTTTCACTAAAACCCTTTTTCCTCTTCTTTGGCTGTCTACCGCCATGGAAGATAACATCACAAACCTTCTCTTCCCTGAAACTTCTCTTCCTCGTAATGTTTCATCCACAACTTCCATTCCACCACAAGTCAAAAATACCAAATCCTATGTGGAAGCTATCAACAATGTCTGTAACATTCCATTGAGTCAACTTCCTATCCCCTGTGTCAAAGGGGACCGTCTCTCAATCTCGATCCCGGAAGATGAATATCAGATGGGACTTGACTCCTACAAACACAACCTCCATGGTCGGATTCTTTGGCCAAAGGGTGCCTCTTCTCTGACTCAAAGCTAAACTTCAAGCTCTTTGGAGTTTGATTTCAAAATGGGGTGTAACCTCACTTGGTAAAGGTTTCTTCGAATTCTCCTTCTCGTGCATTGAAGACGTTTGTAGAGTTCGTTCTTCTCCGTCTTGGAATCTTAATCCGGGTACGTTAAAATTGTTCCCTTGGACTAAGAATTTTGTCCCCCTCCAATATGAATCATAGTTCCGCCCAAGTCTGGGTGCGCATTCACGGATTGGCGCAGGAATATTGGCGCCCCAAAATCATCTTCACCATTGCTAGTAGCATTGGTACTCCCATTTGCATAGATTCGTCGTCCAACAGACCTTTATTTGATCGTCTGTTTGGTCATTTTGTCAGAGTTTTAGTGGATATAGATCTGCTCAGTGAATTGAGGGATAAAATTCTTGTGGAACGAGTGGGTTTTGCTTTTTTCGTCGATATCAAATACGAAAGGCTTCCAGACTTTTGTGATTTTTGCAAGCTGCTGGGTCATTCTGAAATGAATTGCAGGCATAAAAAGAATTCTGAACCCATGCCTAAACCTACAGTTGTGGTTAAACCAAAAGTTTCTGTCACAGCTGTTGATACTACTGCTGCAGTTGTGCTCAACAACGATTCTGTTGCCATTCCAGATTCTAGTGGATTATGTGTGGAAGCTATTTTAAAGCCGCCATTGAGACTTACTCCTATTATTGAAGCTACACATGAGACTCAAAATCTACAGCAAAATATATGTGATCCACCACTGGTTCATGTTCAAGAAGGTATTTCCGATCCTCACGTTACAGCTTCTGAGCCAATTGTTGACGTTGGAAGCATCTCTGATGAAGAAGGTGTTAATGAAACGCAATGGAGTTTAGGTGATCCCAATGTTCAACCTTGTATTCTTAGAGATTCTTGGGCTAATATTGCTGAGTAGGAGTTTGAGGGATTGGAGGATTCTTTAGACTTTCAAACTGTCATTTCTAAATCACAACGGAAACGTATTCGAAAACTCTCGCTAAAGGCGAAAGAGGCTTTAGACACCAGACTTGGTGCTGGTTCTAGACGGCCCCCTAAATGAAGTGCATTTATTAGAATATTAGAGGTATTGCTAACTCCCCCTCAAAGTTAGCCTTCAAAAGTTTTCTCACTAAGCAAAAACCAGACTTTTGCTTTGTTGCGGATCCTTGGATGGATTACAATACTTTCCCGGTATCGTTTTGGAACTATTTAAACCTTACTCTCTTTGCGGTCAACAATAGGAACACGCTTCTTTCTAATCTTTGGTGTATTTGTAGCAAGAATTTATCCCCTACAGTCCAAATTGTGACGGATCAGTTCGTCTCCTTTACGGTGTTGGTTGATAATGTTCAAATTGGTATTGCTGCGGTTTACGCCTCAACATGTCATATTCGTCGTAGAATACTTTGGCAATCTCTCACTTCTGGTCTTGCCGCGCACAACATTCCTTGGTGCATCCTTGGAGATTTTAATGCTATTCTTGGCGCTCACAAGCATCGTGGCTTTTGCAATCCTCACAGAGCTCCTATGGAGGAATTTAAATCTTGGATTAATCACAATAACTTATTGGAAATCCCTTCGAATGGTAACTTTTTCACTTGGTTTAATGGGAGATTGGGGAGGGCATCAGTGGAAAGGAAGCTTGATAGAGCCCTTTGTAATTTGAACTGGTGTAATGCTTGCTTTAGGATGTCTTCATCGGTGTTTCCTCGTTTTAGGTCAGATCACCATCCTATTTTGGTGGAAGCTGCTTTTAGTCAGATAATTATTAAACCTCAATTTAAATTTCAAGGTATGTGGACGCTCGATCATTCGTGTAAAGCCTTCATTGCTAATTGTTGGTCAACAAACTTCACTGGCTGCCCTATGTATGTTCTTTCCAAAAAGTTGAAGTACCTCAAATCTCAACTCAAAATTTGGAATAGATCTCACTTTGGTAACATTCATCATTTAGTCCAATGTAAGAAAGACCAATGGTTGGACATTCAAAATCAAATTAACCAAGCTGGATCCTTGGACAGTCTTAGGCTCTTAGAAAAGAATGTGCAGTATGAGCTGGAGCTTGCGCTGGACTAGGAGACTTGTTTTTGGGCTGAGAAATCGGGTTTAAATTGGCATAAAGATGGTGACCGCAACACATCTTTCTTCCATCGGATGGCGAAAATTAAGCGTTCTAAAAGTGTTATTCCTATGCTGATGGATGGTGACAACATTATTACCGATCATGATAACATGGCCCAAATTTCAGTTAATTATTACACTAATCTCTTCTCTTTTGCAGGTGATCCGCCTGACATGTGCATTGTTGAGGACGTAATTCCTTATTTGGTTTCTAGCTACATGAACGATATTCTGATAAGCATCCCCTCCGCTGAGGAAATTCGGTATGCGGTTTTCAACCTTAATCGTGGTAGTGCTCCCGGTCCTGACGGTTTTGGCGGTATTTTCTATCATTGTTATTGGGATATTATCAAAGATGATGTTTGTGCGGCGGTTTGGAAATTTTTCAAGGAGGGCTGGATCATCCCCAATTACAATGTTAGTACCATTTGTCTCATCCCTAAAGTCCATAATGCTTCTACCATGGATTCTTTTAGGCCTATTGCGTGTAGCAACTTCAAGTTTAAAATTATCACCAAGATTCTTGCGCAAAGATTAGCTTCTATTATGCCTTTTTTGATCTCTTCTGAGCAGCGCGGTTTCATCTGAGTCTGTAATATTAGAGATTGTATTTGTTTGGCTTCCGAAGCTGTTAATGTGATGGACAAGAAAAGCAAATACGGTAATATTGCTCTTAAAGTGGATATCTCCAAAGCTTTCGACATTGTCAATTGGAATTTTCTTCTTAAAGTTATGCACTGTTTTGGGTTCTGCTCTACCTTTTGTGGTTGGATTCAAGCTATTCTCCATTCTGCTTTCTTTCTATAAATTTTAATGGTAAAGCTTACGGTTATTTTAATTGCAGCAGAGGTGTCCGTCAAGGCGACCCTTTATCGCCGCTTCTTTTTGTGCTGGCTGCAGACGTTTTGAGCAGGATGTTCTCTAAAGCTGTCTCAGATGGTTATCTCCAACTTTTCAATGCCTCTAGGAACAATCCCATCCCATCTCACATTATGTACGCGAACGACATTTTGATGTTCTTTTCTGCCACTACCTCTAACATCAAGTTGGTCATGTCCTTATTCAAGGAGTATTCTGTTGTTGCTGGGCAAGTTATTAACTTTTCCAAATCTTGCCTTTTTGCTGCCAATGTTTCTTCTCGCAGGAAGCTTAGGCTTTTGAGGATCTCCGGTTTCCAGCTTGGCTCGTTTCCTTTCCAATACCTGGGTGTTCCACTGTTCAAGGGTAAGGTCCGTAAGCGACATCTTACTCCCATTGCCGATAGGATTCTCTCGAAGCTTGCTAGCTGGAAAGACTCTTGTCTCTCATTGGCGGGTCGAATAGTTTTGGTTAAATCTGTTATCCACAGCATGATCTTGTACTCCATCAATATTTATTCTTGGCCAGCCTATTTGCTTAAAAATTTGGAGGCTGCTTGTAGGAATTTTATTTGGTCGGGCTGTATCAATAATCGGAAAATTTGCACAGTGGCTTGGAAACAAGTTTTCCTCCCGTTCGTCAATGGCGGCTTAAGTATTAGATCTCTTTTGATTTTGAATGAAGCTACCAACCTTAAAATTCTTTCGGATTTGATGAACTCTTCGGATGTTTGGGCTTCTATTCTGAAGAAGCGTGTTAGCCGCCCTCATGGTTTCATAAATCACCATATTTCTTCCACTATTTGGTCCAGTATCAAATTGGAGGTTCCAGAGTTATACAGTAACACCTACTGGTCTGTGGGATCAGGGAGAAAAGTTTGGTTTTGGTTAGACAGTTGGGTAGGTGATCCCTTTGTAGATTTTATCAATCCTGATTTGCTTCTCGACAAAGGCATTGATTTGTTTTCTTTGGTTGCTGATTTTCTGCACAATGGTGAGCTGATTATTCTGGATTCTAGGTTTATTTGGTTCCCCGGTCTCCGTAATCTAATTAGTTCTGCTGCTATAAAGCATTCCTGCGACGATTTGCTGTTTTGGCGCAACTCGGATAATGGGATTCTATCTTTGAAGAAAGCTTATAAATTTAAGACTCTTCCTTCCTGTACAGTTCCTTGGGCCAATTTATTATGGAACGTTTCCATCCCGCCAAGTCGTGCTTGTCTTATCTGGAGGATGATTTTCCAAAAGCTTCCCTTGGATGATTTTCTCTCTCGCCGGGGTATCTCTATTGTTTCTCGTTGCTACTTATGCCATTCTGCTTGTTGATGGGTCACCATTTCTACTATGTTTCCGTCACTTATTCGACATCAATCCATAAAATTGGTAGCACTTTGTTTGTCTTTTCTTTGTTTTTTAATTCAATTTTACTTGTCGTATTTTATTCTCGCATTTTATGATTTTTTGTTTTATTTCAATTATGTTGCATTTTATGTTTTGGTTTGGTAGTTTTCAATGGTTTCAGGTCTGAGTGGAAAAGCCCAAAGGACTCGTGCGAAGAAAATGGAAGTTCCGGGGATTTAGAAGAGTTTTTGG